>CAJHQP010002064.1:0-94840 GCA_905132765.1 Moricandia arvensis
TTTGCTACACACAATGTGTGTGCCTAGTTAATGATATTATCAGGTTTTAAATATGTTTTGCTGATGAATTTATCTCACTCAACATCCCGTAAGTAGCCATCAAATTAAGCAGAAGCTTCCGGTGGCTACAGTTTACTTCGAAAGCGATGAGAAGAAGATCTGATATTAATGGACGTGATAAACGCCACGTTATATATCCATGTGCTGACTTGATGTAATAACACACTCTGATTATGCACCTTCTCGTTTCTTAATTTGGTACTAGGATCGGATCCGCGCGTCCGCGCGGTTGTTTGTTTTCGATATACTTATAAACATTTCAAAACGCATCAATTTTATTTTATTTTAACGTTTTCATTTGTGTTACTTTAGCAATTTGTTAAAATTATATTTTTCATTATTATATTGTGTTATATATTTTTTATTGGATATATGTTGGATCACTTATTATGTAATTTCTTTCTTAAAAATTTGTAACTATGTATTAATACACTGCTTTTACATATTTTTTTAAAAAAATAATTGAATTTAAATCCAAAGATGTGTGTATATATATGAATTTTTACAAAATAAAATATTACATAAATGATTCTTAAAAATTAAGATAAAAATATAAAACATGTGCCTGACCTGAAAGTAGAGTTTATTTAAGAAAATATATTATAAATTTTAAAATAACTAAGAAAAAAATAAGTTTATACAGCAAGTAATATATAGTTTATATTTTTTTATAGTGAAAGTTAATTATATATTTAATAAAATTGTAATCAATAAATCATGATATTATCCTCCATTGGTAGAGATGAGTATTAAATTAATCAAATTCTAGATATTGATCTGTGCATCCACGCGGATTATGGTTTTCACTTTTTGTTAAATGTTTATATTTGTTTTTCATGTCACCATTATATAATTATACGTTTTATAATATAAATATTTGAATATAAATTAGAATCAATTTATGGATATGTTTTCGTATAATTAATCTAATATAAATACGTTGACACTAAGTTCCACAATTTATTAGCAATATAAAATTAAATATTTTTAAAATATAAATTTTAGTTATATAAACAATAATATACAACAATATTTACACATTGTTATTATGAAATCTATATAATATATGTTAAATTTATGAAGATATTAAAACTATAATATGTTTTGGTTGGAAGTGCATTTTCTTAAAAACAGTTACTTCCTTCAATATGTTATAATCTAAAATATATTTTATAAAATATTTTTCATTGTTTTGTTATTTTAAAAATCTATATACACATACAAAATAGCTATGATATTAATAAATTTTACTAAACCCACCTCATAAAAATAAATTGAATGAGTAATTATGATAAAAAATTGTAACAAAGATGGGCCAGAATAATAACTAAATTTTGTAGAAACCCAAATATTATTGGCAAACATATTTTTTTAAGGAAATTATACTTAATTTTTTGTTTGTTTGTAACTTTTTTGTCGGTATTACAACTTCTCTCATCTTCTTTCTTGTTGATTACTTTTTAACAAATAAGTTAGCTAATGGTAAGCATTTAAATTATTATTCTCTTTACGATAATATGTATCGTCATTCTAGAAAATAGTCTATCTATCTTATAATTATTTCTTTTATAATATTAATTTATATATTAGACATGTTTGAAGATAACCTATTAATTTGTGTATAAATAACATGTTTGCTAAACCATTTCATTGATAATGGTTTTTTAATCATGATATATATTGGATCGAAATCAAGTGGTTAAGTATTTGCACAAATTGTTTTTTTATGTGGTGAACCAAACTTTAAATTATTGGTTTTGATCCTGTAGACCGTGTCATATTTGGTATTGAATCACATTTGTTTTGATTTCTGCAGAATAATTTTAAACTAAGGCATATTCAATAACAAACCACGTGAGTTTAGGTGTACTTGGTTTTGTAAAAAAAATTGGGCAGGGTTGTTAAGTTATTAAACGACTGTGTTTAAGTCTAGTGGCATTCAATGGTAAATATTAAGAAAAAATTAGAGTTAAGTAAAAATTGTACTTAAGATATATATTTTAGAATATAAGTAAAAATGATTTATTTTAGAATATAAGATATATATTTTTAGCATTTAATTCAATTTCTCGGTTTAATAATTTAAAGATGGTTTTGATGCAGTGATATAGACTTTGGTGAAAAGAAATAATAAAATTCATTTTATGGTTACAAATATACAAAATATAATTATTTGGTCAAACAAATTAGTAATGGGCTTATTGTGAGTATATGTCCATATAAGAAGTGATTTAATTTGTGTTTGGATGTAAGAATAATACCAGTGGCAGAAAATTGTAATTTTTGTGGAAAACTAAGGGGTATTTCCTATTTGTACTCCTCTTTTAATAGATTAGATGTATAAAAAATAAAATAATAGATCATTATTAAGGTGAAATAAAAATTAAAGTTTTATCCTTCCAACTTTTAATATATATACATGATAATGGACCATGTTATGCGCGGGACATATAAATATTAATTTGG
Source organism: Moricandia arvensis (assembly GCA_905132765.1). NCBI lineage: Eukaryota > Viridiplantae > Streptophyta > Magnoliopsida > Brassicales > Brassicaceae > Moricandia > Moricandia arvensis. Next base: position 2,527 of record CAJHQP010002064.1, read on the forward strand.
CTGACAAAAATTTAATTAATTATGTCATACAAATCTTTTATATATTATAGAAATCTTTTAAAATAAATATGTATTTAATTTGAAGTGAAGTGCGATATCAGCTTGTAGATATAATTGATGTCATTCTGATTGTGTAACCATCTTATTGTCTGAGTATTTGAGTACATATTAATAATTTTTCCTTTACTAATTTTTAATAAATATTTGAAATAACTACTTGTATATGTGTATTTATTGAAATAGACGGAAACACACACACAAAATATTTCCCTTGTTTCAACCGCTAAACCCGTAAAGCTCTACAAAATAATGTATAATTTTCATGATGCGTATAGTTTTTTTTTAAAATTATATACATAATAGAAAACGAAAACTGATAATTTAATATTAAAAACTTGAAGGTAATATTGATAGTCGAAATGAATATAAAACTAAATTAAGTACTCACAAACTTTAGAAAAGAAAAAAAAAAAACTAGACGTTAGGGCACATTTTTTTTGAGAACTTAATTATCCCGAAATCATGTCTAACCTTGTTAATTAATAGTTTAAGACATAACCAACAAGAGTTTGGCAAGTAATCTCTCAAACACTTAGAACATCTTTATGGCACATACAATTCTTAAATTATTTTTTTTTTACTTTTTGTTTTTTTAAGAAAATAAAAATAAAAATGCACCAATTGCGGATCACTACGTGTCGGTGAAACTCTTGGACAGTGCAAAATTCTCACTACAAACATTTTTTATTTGGCACCCATAAAAAAACGTTTTTTGAATAATTTGTGGGGTCCTCCCTCATAAAAAACACTCATTTTTTTAGCTTTAAAGATGCTCTTATAAATGAATATCATAGCTCGTTTTATTAGATTTTTATTTTTTGTAACACATAAGATTTTTATTAAAGCAAACAACATACACACTGAACAACGCAAGGAAGGCAAAGAAAAAAAAAGAAAACATTAAAAGGGATGATCGAGATATGTATCTTTATAACATGTGAAGGGAGTAGATTTGAACTCAGTTGATTCTCCCGCAATGCTGTCGGACCTCACCATTGTTACCAGTCAATGGGTTTAGTAGACTCATCTTCACCATCGCCGACGCGAAGTCACGTCGAAAAGTCAACGGGTTTAGGCTGTACTCACGGACAATGTCGTCGGCAGAACCGCCGTTGAAGAGCACTTGGTCGGAATGGAGGAGACCTCTCTGGCTCATGAGGTTCACGAAGTAAGTGTTGTCAAAGACAAAAGGCGTAAGTGAAAGAGATTTGGAAAGACACAATAGTTCAAGAAGGAAACCCTATTGCTCTTTAGAGCATGTACATTGGGGGTCTCTTAGCAGAGGTCCTTAACTTTTCTAAATTACGTTTCTTAACTTTTAACTAAGAAAACCTAAGAGACGTCTCTTAAATAAGAGTCTTAAGAGCCGTCTCTTAACAAAAAAATTTTTAAAAAAAAAAAAAAAAAAAAGAGTCAAATTAAGTTAAGAACCTCATTCTAAGAGACGCTGATAAACATGGTCTTATAGAGCTACAGAACAATCTAGAATACTATGAAATCTTATCTAAAAACATCACAGCTGTCTATGACACCTCACTAGACAGAGTGGCTAAAGGACTGAATTTGTTTTGATCTGGTAACGGTCTTGAACGTACATCCTTGACTGACACTCCCTTGCTCTGTTTTGTCATGTTGCTGTGTTGCAGATGATGGCTAGGTGGGCTGGATACACTCAGAGAAGGAGATGGGCCTGGCGTAGGACGGCCCATTACCTTATTGTTCATATCCCCCCCGCAAACTTGGCGTGGGTAAGTAACCAACACCAAGTTTGTTTCTCAGCTCCATGAACGAACGTCGAGGAAGTGGTTTGGTAAATATGTCCGCAAGTTGCTGTGTTGCAGGGATGTGTCTTGTCTCAATAAGTCCCAGAGCTACTTGTTCCCATATGTAATGCCAGTCAATCTCGAAGTGTTTAGAGCGTTTATGAAGAGCAGGGTTGGTGCTGAGGTAGACCGCCGAAAGATTGTCACATTGAAGCAATGTTGGACCATACTGGTGAACCCCAAGATCACGAAGAAGGAAGCATATCCAAGTTATCTCTCTTGCCGTAGTGGCTAGAGCTCTATACTCTGCCTCTGTCGACGAGCTGGAGACTGTTTCTTGACGTTTTGCAGACCAGGAGATTAAGTTTGAGCCTAACATGGTGCAGAACCCCGTTGTGGACCGTCTTGTTTCTTTACAGCCAGACCAGTCACTGTCACAGTAGGCTGTAAGAGTCAGATCAGTGTTTCCCTTAATATGAAGACCCATGTTGATTGTTCCTTTGACATACCGCAGGATCCTTTTGAGAAGGCCAAAGTCTGATACTGTCGGAGAATGCATACGCTGACAGACAAAGTTGACCGCGAATTGTATGTCTGGTCTGGAAATTGTCAGGTACTGTAGCTTACCTGCCAGGCTTCGAAAGTATGTGGGTTCAGGAAATCTCTCGGAGTCCCAGATTGTTGAGAGAAGTCGGCAGTGGCGTTGGCATAGAGTTACACGCGGACATATTCGCCTGATGTAAGATGTCTGTAGCATAGGCTGTTTGATGAAGAAACAGACCAGTTGAGTGTGTTTCTATCTCTATACCAAGAAAATACTTCGGGCTGCCCAAGGTCTTTCATCGAGAACCGTGTGTTCAGTGACCTCAACAGATCATTCATCATATTATCATCACTTCCAGCCAAGAGTATATCATCTACGTATAGGAGAAGAGCCATTTGAGTACCTTTACTATTGTATGTGAATAAGGATGGATCAGATTTGTTGCAGATGAATCCATATTCCAGGAGAAAATTGCTGAAGGTATCAAACCAAGCCCGTGGAGCTTGCTTGAGACCATATAACGCCTTGGTGAGTTTCCAGACGTAGTCAGGGTGTTCTTGATCAACAAAGCCTACTGGTTGGACCATATAGACTGGTTTCATGAAGTTCTCCATGCAGGAAGGCGTTGGAGACATCTAACTGTTTCAACGTCCATCGGCGAGCTACTGCAGTGTTAAGAACCACCCTTATTGTCACTGTCCGAACCACTGGACTGAAAGTTTCCAAATAATCAAGGCCCTCTCTTGATTGTTACCCTTTACCACTAGACGAGATTTCAGTTTATCCACAGTACCATCCGGCTTCAACTTCGTCTTTTGACCCACCTATTTCCAAGTATATTCATATCTGCAGTAGGAGGAACCAACGTCCATGTGTGCAACAGATGAATTGTGTTCATTTCATCCATTACCGCATTGTTCCAACCAGGATGTCTCATAGCTTCTTCTATTGTCTTTGGTTCTTTCGTATGAAATCTTGATGCAAGGAGAACATACTTTGTGTTTGGTTTTCTAATACCAGCCTTGGACCTTGTAGTCATTGTATGACTGTTATCTCGTGCAGGTTGAGGTGGAACTGCAGGAGGAGAACCCGCAGAAGCATGAAGATTTATCTGCTCTGGTTCTAGTGGTATCTGCTCTGGCTGATCTTGATGTTGCAGTTGTGTCGCAGGTTGCGGAGGGAACACTGACGGAGGAGCAAGGATCCTTGTGATTCTTTGATCAGCTGGTGTTTGTCGAGGAGTATGAGACTGCCAGGCTCGTAGAAGATTTGTATCATAGAGAGGAACCAAGTGCTTGTACTGCTCTTTAAACGGATAGGTAAGTTCATCAAAGATAACATGTCTGCTGATATACACCTTGTTTGTTGGAGGATGAAGACACCGGTACCCTTTATACTGAGAGTTGTACCCCAAGAACACACACTGTAGACTTTTGGGATCAAACTTATGAGATGTCTGTGGCCTAAGACAAGGATAACATGCTGCTCCAAACACTCTTAACATAGTATAATCCGGCTTCTTATTGTATAGAACTTCATAAGGACTCTTACCTTCTAACACTGCTGTGGGAAGAAGGTTTCCAATGAACGCCGAGGAGTAGAAGGCTTCAACCCAGTATTTTAGAGGAACATGACCATTGTAAAGCATGGAAAGCCCAAGCTCCACGACATGTCTGTGCTTTCTCTCGGCAGTCCCATTCTGCTGGGGAGTATATGGACAAGAGATTAAATGCTTGATCCCATGTTCAGAGAGATGTTGTTTTAGTTGAAGTCCCATGAATTCACCTCCTCCATCACTTTGAAACACCTTGATTTTGGAGCTAAATTGGTTTTCTACAAGTTGTTGAAACGCCTTAAACACAGTGAAGAAGTCAGACTTTGCATGGAGTGGATATAACCAAGAGAAGCGGGAGTGATCATCAACAAAAATAACATAATATTTCATCCCTTGGTTTGATACAACTGGAGCAGGTCCCCAAAGATCACAGTGAATCCGATCAAGGGGCCTTAAAACACGATAATCAGAAGAAAAAAATTGCAGTCTAGACGATTTCCCCATCTGGCAAGCCTCACAAATAGAGCTGGTTCTGTTCTTATTCACTGATATTGCCTTGTTGTTCTTGAGTTGTTGCAAAGTCTGAGCATTTGTGTGTCCCAATCTGTGATGCCATACATCTTCATCTGCACCACACTGGCGATTTGAGTACATAGCCACTAGCTCCTGACTTCCCAACACATACAGACCATTACGACGATGACCCCTTGACACCACTTTCTGAGTTTTGAGGTCAATAACACACACTTTAGTTGCATCAAAATACACTCCACATGGATAATCTTCACACAGTTTAGACACAGACAGAAGAGATTTTTGAATGTCAGGACAAACCAAGACTTCGTTTAGAGAGATATTACCTGTGGTGGAGGGGAGTGTTACCGAACCAACATGAGTGATTGGGAGATAAGTTCCATCAGCTACCATGACTGTATCGGTCCCAGTGTATGGATCTGAAGTCTGAAGGTTTGCAGCCGCATTGGTAATGTGAGCCGAAGCTCCTGTGTCAGGATACCAATCTTTACCAGTGTTATCAGACTGCTGCAGAGACGAGAAGGCTTGAACTGTGTCTGAACTTTGATAGTTATTGTCAAATCTGTTATAACACTTCAGAGCTGTGTGGCCAACTCTTCCACATATCTGACACGTTGGTCGTTCATTGTTGTTTGGAGCGGGAGACTGATGTTGAGAAAACCCTCTCCCCCTCGAGGAGTAACCACCACGGCCTCTAGACTGAGGATAGCGACCACCACGACCTCTTTGGTTGGGAAACTGAGGATTGTACTGAGGAGCATGTGGTCTGAATCCTGTTTGCTGAGTTTGAAACGCCAGGTGAGCTGTGACGCTTGCTGAGTCCTCATAAGATTGGAGTTTTGTGTCATACGCTTGCACCTCAGACACAACATCATTAAACGTCGGGGGTGGGAATCTTGATAGTGTGCTTTGTATGACCGTAGTGATTGGATCATACTCTCGACTTAATCCATTAAGAAATCCAAACGTTTTCAGAGATTCATCTACTGGTTTCCCTATGGAGCTCAGAGCATCACAGATAGCCTTAAACTCACGACAGTACTCCGTCAAAGTTTTACCTTTCTTGTTTATGAGTTGAAGACTTCGGCGAAGAGAGAACTCACGAGCAAGGGAACTTTTGTTGAAGTTTTCTGCTAAGGACAGCCAGATCTCTCGAGAGGTAGGTAAGTTGTGAACGGAGCCCAGAACTTCTTCTGATAGCGTTCCGAATAACCATGAACGGATGAGCTGATCGGAGCAAAACCATGCTTCGTAGTCCGGGTTGGGTACCTGAGCTTCGACCTCATTGTTGACGACAGTTCTGGTTTGAGCCGGTGGAGTGACCGCACCATTGATGAAGCCGATAAGCTTCTAACTGGAGAGAAGGGACTCGAACTGTGTTTTCCAGAGCAAATAGTTGGAGTCTGTGAGTTTCAACGTAACAGAGCTCACAACATGAACGTTGCTCGGAAACGGATACTGAGGTGGAGGATCCGCCATTGTTTAACCTGCTAAGGTCTAGAATGGCTCTGATACCATGAAAGAGATTTGGAAAGACACAATAGTTTTCTGAATAATACTCTCTTAACGTTCAAGAAGGAAACCCTATTGCTCTTTATAGAGCTACAGAACAATCTAGAATACTATGAAATCTTATCTAAAAACATCACAGCTGTCTATGACACCTCACTAGACAGAGTGGCTAAAGGACTGAATTTGTTTTGATCTGGTAACGGTCTTGAACGTACATCCTTGACTGACACTCCCTTGCTCTGTTTTGTCATGTTGTTGTGTTGCAGATGATGGCTAGGTGGGCTGGATACACTCAGAGAAGGAGATGGGCCTGGCGTAGGACGGCCCATTACCTTATTGTTCATAGTAAGAAAGTCGAGTGGAGCTAGATTCTCATCGCCGGAGCCGGAGGATATCGGGCAAGTTTGCTGACGTGTGGCGGCAAAAGTGGGGTTAATGTTTCTTTCGTTGTAGATCCTCGTTCGGAAGTTTCTGCACTGGGCTTGTCCGATCGTGTGTGCTTCTGAAGAAAAATAAATGTAAAAGTGAATATTTAACTATTTTTTTTTTATTGGCCTGAAAATTTTAGAATAACATCTATCTGAAATAAATTGTGTAATTTGAATTACTTATTTGTTAGTTATACATATTAAATTTTATTTTTTCTTGATATTGTGTATTAATAATATCATCATAGGTTATGATCCACCTTAAAAAGTATTCTTTACAGAGTTTTAGTTTAATGAAAAAATATTTACTAGTAACCATTATCTAAGAAAAGTCGTGTTCAGGAAAAAAAAAAGTATTTTTACTAGTAACCGATATTAATTTAAGAGTTTTGCAATGAACAAATACAGTTGCATATTAATAAAAAAAATTGCGTTTAAAGAGAGAGATGAAACGGACGGGACCTGAGAGAGCAACCAAATCTCTAAGGGTGAATCCAAGTTCGCCGAAACTAGTAATAAGCTCGCTCAGACTCGAAGTCGGCAATGGAAGGCTACTATTCGCCGCCGCTTGACTCGCCGTTATTGCATCTTTTCTTCCTAGAGGAACATTCCAAAACGGCCCTCCAAGCTTCAGCATAAACAATTCAAGACGTAAATATATATATATATATATATATATATAGGCACTAACAAATTAAATTTCAATATACATATATGTTCTTAAAAAAAATATTTCTAGTCCGGTTTGGCTTTCGAAATTTGCAAAACTGGACTGAGATAGGATAAAAGGGAGCTTACGGTTGCGACGGAGTCTCTAGCTGCGAGGGCTACAATATCGGCACAAGACACGACCCCAGGACACATTCTCTCAACCGCTGCTTTGATGCTATCGATGACCTCAAACCCTCGAGCAGAATTGTGGTTTGAGGCTGCGTTTTGTTCTCCCGTGAAGGTTGATGTGTCTTTTAGTAGAATCGAACCATCGCATCCCTATATATATATATATATAATTAGACGTCGACTATCTATTTCTCCACGAATATTATTACATAGCATCGGATCTCGACCGAACTATGACTTAATGTCAAATATCTTTGATTTGAGAATTCGAAACCTATATCTTTGTGAATCAACAATTTCAAATGTTGAGGAACATAGAGAAAAAGGTAAAAGACACTTACGTTGACGAAGCAGTCGAGGTAGAACAGACGAAGGAGAGATGCGCCGTTTCGAGGCTGAGGTAAAAGGGCGGATGTAACTGCTGTTCGGACGATGGGGAGAAGAAGAGGACAATCTGATGAATAGAAATCGGTTCTGAGTTGTGCCTCCACGAAGGTATTGTTATTACCTTTTGCAGTAACATTGTAACGACGATAACCAAAAAGGCAATAAGCTTATTTGAATCCATGATAGGGCGACTTATGGTTTTATTCTTGTGCTTGAAGAACACAGGAGTAGGGTCGAGGTTTATATAGAGACGTATGGTGTTTCTTTTTAAAGTAAAAATATAGTGTTGAATACCGAAAAGTTGACCAAAATGTACTCTATGTTACTAAGAGATATATGTTTAATTATTTTTACGCATGTTAACAAACATAATATATTTTTATTAATAAATATTACTTTTTGTGTTTTTCAGTTTTCCATACATCTAAACCAATAATATTTTTTTTAATATATAAATTTTTAAGTCCACAATTTACAATTATTAACCAATAAAAATTACATTGAAAACTTAAATTTGCATCTTTTTAAAATAAATTTTTAACAATGACTTACTAATGAATTCATCTCAATCAACATTACATGAATACTACGCAAAGAGCCATCAAATTAAGCAGAAGCTTCCCATGGCTATATTTAACTTTTGGGAAACGATGAGAAAATAAGATATTAATGGGCTTAATAAAATACTAGTTAGTAATCTTTAATTTGTTTGTTTTATAGTCTGGCGTGTTAAGCGCGACATTAAATATCCATGTCGTGACCTGGTGTATTACACATTACACTATCATTATGCAAATCCCGTTTTTTATGAAAAAAATTGATATACATACGTAAAAATAATAGACATTATTAACGTGAAATAAAAACTGAAGGTCAATGGTTCCAACTTTTGATATTCGACCACGTTGTGCGCGGGGACCTATATAAATTAAGAAAACGAGACATATATAATAATATTTTTTTTGAAACTTTGATAATTAGTTTTGTAAACAACAAAATCCACTTAGATAATATAAACAATTTTACATATATACTATATAAATACTTCAATAATATACGTATTTAAAGTGTATTACGAAATCAATTTGTAAATATATCTGACTCTATTCTGATTGGGCTTTACTCAAAAAAAAACATTTTATTGATGAATTTCGATATCAGAGATGGATATTAATAAGGAGAACATTGATGATCTTTTGAATATTTTGTATCCAGTGACTTTTATTTTGTTAGTTTCTCTCCCCTCTTTGTCTAACTTCAATGATGTATTCAAATCAAAAGCTTTGGTGTCATTTCAGTGGTAAAAAAAATAGGAACTTATCATATTTTGCCAATGTTATTATTAGGGTTGTTATTACAACGCAATTAACTGTGGCAAAACAACTGTAGTGTGTGTTCCATATAGGATTATGTTAAATGAAATGAAAAGATAGAATATGCCAAATGTTTGCATTTATGGAAGGAAGGATCTTCTTGGATAGTGGATTCTTGATGAAACGAACGAAGCATGATCCCAACTGTAACCAAGTCCCTCAGTTATTACCATTATCATGTGTATTCTCTAGTTTCATGTTTTGAAACCTCCTAGTGAAAGGACCATGTGATAAATCTGAAGAGTGAAGCAAACATAATGTTTTGTTCTAATCCAATTCTGTTTAAATAAAATAAAAAACACACAAACCTGAAACAAATGTGACCAAAATAGCCATATAGAGCTGCTACGTTGCGAGCATTGAAATGACACCAAAAGCTTCTGAATATATAGATATTCAAACGTTCACGGTGGTGTGTTATTCATAAAGCCAACAAAATGTATTCAACGAAACAGTAAGGAAGCAAACTCTCTTGACGAATGAAAAGTGAAGCAAGAATTGGATTATTATTATTATTATTATTATTATAATAAACAATGAGAAAATCTCTCCATGCTTAGAACCTGTGCTCCAGCTTCTCCTTTTCTTGGTAGTGTTGCGCATACCTGCAGTTCATTTGCAAACCACACACACACAACAACAAAAGATACATTTTACCACTGGAAGCAAAGAACATTGATTTTGAGAGTGTTTTGCACACTAACACAAGCAAAGCCAATTCCTCAATAATCATTATCCGAAGAATTCGCCATGAATCAATAACCCTAGAACCAACCAAAACCTAACAGAAACTACAGATCCTCGCCTAACAATCAGATTGTTGAAGAACATTGACAATCATCAGATCGATAGCTTCCTAATCAATTGATATAGAGAGAGGGGGGGGGCGTACGAGTAGGTTCCGATGACGGGAGCGAGGAGGAGAATAGTGCTGATCCAATTCTCAGAGACCTTGTGGTGGATCTTCTCAGGCAGATCCTTCCATAGACCTTTCATGATCTTCTGCTGAAACGGTGATAATGCGTACACCACCGCCTTCAACTTCACCGGCTGCTTCCCCATCTTCGTCGTCTTCTTCTTCTTCTATCAATCTTCTACTTCGGCGACGAAACAACAAGGACTGGCTATATTGCAGCGTCTCATCATAACGCTGTCGTATTGTTGTTTTCAATTTACGTAGGCTTTTTAAAATCTGGGCCTTGTTTCAAACTCTTAATGGGCTTCTGATTCTTTGCCGAGGATTGTATCGTTAGTGTTTGATTTAAATTTTATTAGTCTCAACTAAACCCACACACCCGAAGATTATATGGGCTTTGATACACGCATTAGCTCAGATGCTTCATGTGTACCAACAAAAGAAAAGAGAGAGTTAACCTTGGGCTTTGGAGTAGTACGTAGGCAAGGCAATTGCGTAGACTGGTATCATCACATGTTGTTAGGGACACGTACTCGATGAAAATGGTCACCAAACGACACACGACGCGCATGCAAAAGTCTATGGCTGGCTGCAGCTCCTTGCATCTTACATTGTGCCACCATATTATTATATTGATTAAGGACTGGTCGAAACTAAACCACACAAGTTTAAGACTTCATCAGTCGACACATCTTTTGTGAAATATACTATTTTAATTTTTAGTGACTTTTTGATAGGCAGCCAAATGCATCATTTTTTTTTGTGTGTTCCAGCTGAACTTATTCCCCCCTTCGAACTGTTGATTTAATAATAAAAAAAGAGTTAATTAACCACATTCTTTTCCCAAATAAATACGATTAAGAATGATATAATTTGCAGAACAATACGGAAAGGAATGTGCCTACGTTTTAGATCTCGAGTGATAGAACATACAAGTGATTACATTATCCTATTTTACTTGAAAAAGTATATGTTTTATATTACAAAAGTGGACAACGACAAGAACTGTCGAGAAGGAAGCGGGAGTCAGTAACAGATGCGACCATGAGCTGTTGTCACTTGTATGCTCTTTATCTTTCTAAAAAAAAGGTTTACTTCTCCGTATCAACAGCGCGTTTCTGGTGTTCGAGAAGATGCCGGACACTAGTCAGTCAGACAAGACATCTAAACCAGTCTAAACCCCCACCACCGAATCAAATTATGACACGTCACAATTCTAAAGCGCAGACAAAAAATATTCAGAAATATCTAGAAGAAGGCTATAAATAGATCCTGGATCCCTCTCGGCACCAGAGAGAGAGAGAGAGATATCACTAGAGAAGACGCGAGAAAAAATCAAATTAAGATTACACAAACAATTGAACAAGAAAGCGAGGCATCAATGGCAGTTTATACTCATGGTGGAGACATTAATAAAACTCTGGTCGACACGTTGGGGAAAAGGAGGTCGAGAAGTAGACGTGATGGTACTACTGTGGCTGAGAGGCTTCAGGTATGGAAGGACTACAATGAGAGTGCACAAGATGTTGGAATGAGAAACTTATTAGAAATGGAGAAAGTGTTTAAGTGTTTGAAGAGAAGAGATTTTATGAAGAGGAAACTTTTTTTATTTCTTGGATGATTCTTGAAAACTTGGATGATACAAAATGAGAAGAGAGTGGAGGTATTTATAGCCTCCAAAATACAAAATGTCTTACATATTTTATTCTTAAATCTAGATAATTCTACTAAAATATCTTGATATTTTTATTCTAATTATCTAGATAATTCTATGAAAATATCTAGATTTTTATCTTAAGGAGGTGGAAGATTTTTCTAGATAAATTCTAGAACTTGGGTCAAATTTGGGCTAACATGATTATTAGATTATTAGCCCAATGATTAACCCAAATCAAGTTTATGTTTCAACACCCTCCCTTAAACTTGATTTGGTTACTCCGAGTAAGCTCCTCATCTTGATAAAGTCTTCACGCTTGAGTGGTTTGGTGAAAGATATCAGCTACTTGATCATTTGTCTTCACATACTCCAATTGCACATCCATCTTGGCAACACATTCTCGAATGTAGTGATAACGAGTATCAATGTGCTTACTCCGATCATGGAAGACTGGATTCTTCGCCAATGCTATTGCCGACTTGTTATCAACAAAGATCTTCGTTGGCTCCTCTTGTGGTAGGCTCAACTCCTTTAGCAAGTTTCGTAACCAAATAGCATGGCAAACACATGAAGTAGCCGCTACGTACTCCGCTTCACAAGTAGAGAGGGTAACAATTGGTTGCTTCTTTGACATCCATGTGAAAGCGGTTCTCCAATGAAAAATACGAAGCCACTTGTGCTTTTCCGGTCATCAACGTCTCCACCCCAGTCACTATCGCTATATCCAAAAGCTTTGTAATCGTCAGAGATAGAGTAATACAAGCCAAAGTTGATTGTACCTTTGATATAGCGTAAGATCCTCTTAGCTGCCTTGAAATGAGTTGTTGTTGGATGCTCCATATATCGACTCACAACTCCAACCGCGTGTAGGATGTCGGGCCTTGTGCAAGTTAGATAACGTAGACTTCCAACTAAGCTCTTAAAGAGTGTTGGATCAACACTCTCTCCTTCTTCTTCCTTTGATAACTTGACTCCACATTCCATTGGTGTGCAAACTGGATTTGAGTCTTCCATCTTGAACTTCTTAAGCACTTCTTTAGCATATCCTTCTTGAGTGATGAAGATTCCATTTTCTTCTTGCTTTACTTCAATGCCAAGGTAGTATGACATTAATCCAATATCAGTCATCTCGAACTCCTTTGTCATCTCCATCTTGAAATCTTCAAACATAATCGGATTGGTGCAAGTGAATATCAAGTCATCCACATACAAGCATGCAATCAATATATCGTTGTTTTGGGTTTTGATATAAAGTGCATGCTCATATGGACACTTGATGAAGTCTTTCTCCTTGAAGTACTTATCAATCCGAGTGTTCCATGCTCTTGGTGCTTGCTTTAATCCATAAAGTGCCTTGTTCAGCCTCAAGACTTTGTCTTCTTCACCTTTGACTATGTAGCCTTGTGGTTGCTCAATGTAGACTTCTTTTTCAAGATCTCCATTTAAGAAGGCAGATTTGACATCCATTTGATGTATCTTCCATCTCATTTGGGCTGCCAATGAAATGATTAGCCTAACTGTTTCTAAACGAGCAACTGGAGAAAATACCTCATCATAGTCGATTCCGGCTCTTTGACTATACCCTTTTGGCACCAGTCTCGCCTTGTATCTTTCAACTTCTCCTTTAGAGTTCTTCTTTGCCTTGTACACCCACTTCACACCTATTGCCTTATGCCCATTAGGAAGTGAAGCCAATTCCCATGTATCATTCTTTTGGATTGACTTGATTTCTTCATCCATTGCACTTTTCCATGACTTCTTTTCTTGAGCTTCTTCAAAGTTCATAGGCTCGCAATCCGCAAAAAGGCAAAATAAAGTGAGATTGTCTTGATTTTCGGTTACCTCATAAATGTCTTGTAGACTTCTAAAACGTGGAGTCCTTTCACTTGAGCTTTCATCCCCTTGAGAACTTGGTGTTGGTGAAGTTGGTGGTGTAGCTGGGTCTTCTCTTGTTTGCTCCAAGTTCTCTTCTTCAAAAGATGGAAAGAAGTTGTCTTCATCATTTGATCTCCAATCCCATTCTCCTTCTTCATCAAAGATGACATTCCGACTTATAATTGTCTTCTTTGTTTCAGGATTGTAGAGTTTGTAGCCTTTGGAGTTAACATCATACCCAATGAAAATGTACTTCTCACTTTTGTCATCTAGTTTGCTCCGCTTTTCGTCTGGAACATGAGCGTGAGCAAGGCTTCCAAAGACTCTTAGGTGTGAGACACCGGGCTTCCTTCCACTCCAAGCTTCTTGTGGTGTCTTTCCAGAAACGCTCTTCGTTGGAGATCGGTTTGATATGTACACCGCACACGTGACTGCTTCTGCCCATAACTCCTTTGGTAGATTCTTACTCTTGAGCATGCTTCTTGCCATCTCAAGAATAGTCCTATTCTTTCTTTCCGCTACTCCATTTTGTTGAGGTGTTCTTGGCACCGTCAATTGTCTTCGAATACCATTATCTTCACAATACTTCAGAAATTCTTTGGACATAAATTCTCCTCCCCGATCGGATCTCATGGTCTTAATCACAAGACCACTTTCCTTCTCAACTTGGGTTTTAAACTTTTTGAAATTTTCAAACACTTCTGATTTTTCTTTCAAAAAGTAAACCCATGTTTTTTTTGAAAAATCATCAATAAAGAGAAGGAAGTAGTTACTCTTACCAAGTGAGCTTGGTTTGATTGGGCCACATACATCTGTATGTATGAGCTCTAATGGCTTTCTTGCTCTTGTCTCCGACTCCTTTGGAAAACTCATTTTGAATTGCTTTCCAAGTAAACACCCTTCACACACTTGATTTGGATGGTTGATGCAAGGTAATCCTCTCACCATTTGTTTCTTAGAAAGTAGCTCCAAGCCTCCAAAGTTTAGATGCCCAAACCGAAGATGCCAAAGCCATGACTCCTCCTTGTAGCACATCTTGAGACATCGTGCAATGTCATTTTGAATGTTTAGGACAAACATTCTATTGCTTGACATTGGTACTTTTGTGATGAAGTTATTTGCAATATCTCTTAAAGTAAGGTTATTATCCTTTAGTCGAATATCATAACCTTTCTCCAAGAGTTGTCCTAGGCTCAAGATGTTGGTCTTCATGCTTGGGATGTAATAAACACTGGAAATGAATTGATGATCTCCATTCTTTAAGCGGATGAGAATATTACCTTTACCTTTCACCTCCATCTTCGATTCATCTCCCAAAGCCACATTGGTTTTCACCGATTCATCAAGCTCCACAAACATGTTTTTGTTCCCACACATGTGATTGCTAGCACCACTATCAAGGTACCATCTGCTAACTTCATTTGGCTCATCCTTCTTGTAAGCCATCAATAGCATATCTTCTTCATTACTCCTTTCTTCAACATAGTTGGACTTCTCTTCAACAGTATTGTTGTTTGGAGTTTTGCATTCAGAAGCATAATGTCCAAACTTTCCGCAACTATAGCATTTGACGTTTGATTTATCGTACCTTGATTTTGCATTTCCTCTTCCACGACCTCTTGATGAGCTCTCTCCTCTTTGGTTAAAGTTGTCTTCATATGGTCTCCAACCTCGTCCATTTACACCACGACCTCGTCCTCTGAAATGACCGCCACCACGTCTTGGATGATTTCGACTACTTTCTTCTTTGTGATCAATTCTCATCTTGAGAACTTGCTCAACAATATCCTCTTTCTTCTTCCTCTTTTCTTCATAAGCTTGTAGTGATCCAAGAAGTTGCTCCATCGTCATTGTCTCCAAGTCTTTTGTCTCTTCAATTACGGTAACAATATGCTCAAACTTTGAATCCAGCGATCTAAGAACTTTCTCCATTATTCTCACCTCATCTAAATTCTCACCATTTCTTTTTAGATTATTAGTAACCGTCAAGACTCTTGAGAAGTAATCTGAGATGAGTTCACCTTCCTTCATTTGTAATGACTCAAATTCTCCTCGTAAAGTTTGTAGACGTACCTTCTTAACTTGTTCTGCTCCCTTGTATGAGGTCTGAAGCTTCTCCCATGCTTCTTTAGACGTCTTTACTCCGGCAACCTTCTCAAATGTATCTTCATCTAAACCTTGATAGATTAGACAGAGAGCCTTCTTGTCTCTCTTTCTTGAATCTCTCAAACCATCTCTTTGAGCTTGAGATAAACCACCATCATTCTCTGGTTCAATGAAGCCTTTCTCAACTATCTCCCATACATCATGTGCTCCTAAGATAGCCATCATCCTTAAACTCCAATTGTCATAGTTGCTCTTTGTGAGCATTGGAACTTGGAAGGGAACACCACTACTTGCCATCTTCAAAATGATCTTGTAGCTCTGATACCACTTTGTTGGAATGAGAAACTTATTAGAAATGGAGAAAGTGTTTAAGTGTTTGAAGAGAAGAGATTTTATGAAGAGGAAACTTTTTTTATTTCTTGGATGATTCTTGAAAACTTGGATGATACAAAATGAGAAGAGAGTGGAGGTATTTATAGCCTCCAAAATACAAAATATCTTACATATTTTATTCTTAAATCTAGATAATTCTACTAAAATATCTTGATATTTTTATTCTAATTATCTAGATAATTCTATGAAAATATCTAGATTTTTATCTTAAGGAGGTGGAAGATTTTTCTAGATAAATTCTAGAACTTGGGTCAAATTTGGGCTAACATGATTATTAGATTATTAGCCCAATGATTAACCCAAATCAAGTTTATGTTTCAACACAAGAATCTTCCACCAAGAAGGGGAAAGTACCTGCGAAAGGATCCAAGAAAGGTTGTATGAAAGGTAAAGGAGGACCGGAGAATGGTCAGTGTAGTTTCAGAGGAGTTAGGCAGAGGATTTGGGGTAAATGGGTCGCTGAGATTAGAGAGCCTAACCGTGGAAGTAGGCTTTGGCTCGGTACTTTCCCAACCGCTGAACAAGCTGCTTGTGCTTATGACGAGGCGGCTAGAGTTATGTACGGTCCTATGGCCCGTCTCAATTTCCCTCAGACATCTGTGTCTAATGTAACCAATAGTTCGAGTCATTCTGAGGTGTGCACGGCTCCAGGACTTGTTCATGTGAAAACAGAAGATGCAGATTGTGAATCCAAGTCCATGTACCTTATGGAGAATGGTGCATGCACATATGCAGAAGAGACAAAGAAGGACGTTAAGGTGAATGACGATGTAGGTGTTCCAAAGAGTGATTGGTTGTCTGAGTTTGAACAGAAGTATTGGAGCCAAGTTCTTGAGGAGAAAGAGAAACAGAAGGACCAAGTAGAAACATGTCAGAAACAGCCTAATGCGCTCTCTGTCTCAGATTACGGTTGGCCTGAGGATCTGGATCAGGATCAGTGGGACTTGTCCGAGATGTTTGATGTTGCTGAGCTTCTAGGTGACGTGAATGGAGACATGATTACAGACTTAGACCAGAACCAATGCCTAGCGGACAACGTCTCTAGTGCAATGTATGAATCGGAAAGGCAGCAAATTGGGCTATATCCGTTGCAAAGCCTTGACTCTGGTTATGGATTGCCTGATAATGAAGTCTTTGATCTGAGTTTAGATCTGGAGAAGTGAGACAAAGGGATGTAGCTGAATATATTTATATTCTGTTATTTGCCTTTTTAACATCATGAGTGTTAGAGACTTTATTGACATTTTTGTAATATAGAGAACCTCATAAGACTACATCTTTATATAACAGAGAATGTATAACTTGCTAAACTGGGTCTCTGCAACTTCTGTTGTAGTCCCCTCTTGTTATCCAACGTAAGGGAACTTTGAAAGGTGTCATGCTTGATGGGCCTTAATGTATGTTTCAAATGAATCGTGATGGGCCATTCATGCGAAACATATAGTACATCAGTATACTCTATACATCTAGTCAAGTTCCATTTTCTACGTCTATTTGGCCTATCTCTTAAATTCTATTATACATATGCATGAACTCAAAAACCAACTATAGGTTAGATGATCTATCATGACAAAAAAGGGTTTAGATGATCTATTATGTGATTTGTCGTTATTCGAATCTGGAGGGTAAGTTATGCAAAATGTTAAATCCAATCCACGAACTGACAAACACATTCTATATATAACATACTGGTTTAATCCATTTCTTAATCAAACAAGTTTCTCTAATTTTCAAATGTAGATTCATTCACCACAAAGCTTGATATATGTTTATATATATATATATATACACGCACATATTTGTGTTTATTCACATGTTGTGTGTATCCTTGTAATATGGATATTCACATATTTTGAAATTATTATAAGAAAGGGAACATGCCTCCTCTTTAAAGAGCAAAATGGTAAGTGAATACAGCCAAATTGGTCAGTAAAGTTTGTTGTCTGCAAGAGAAGTTTCTCAGAACGCTTCTTCTTTTCAACACTCCGAAGGATAAAGAAAGATCTCTAACTATTTGAAATTCCAGTAATATTTTTCTTTGTATATGTGAAGTTTTAAGTCTCTTTGGTTGCATGCAGTAACTATCACTGCGTCAAAAATGTAATATACCGAGTTACAACGATTATCGAAATTAATGCATCTCTATACAATTATGTGAAACCTGATGTAGGGTATCACAAAATTGTCGTCATTTGAGAATATTATAATTTAAAAGTTATAACTATATGATGCAACAACCATAGTAAGCCGACAAAAGAATATAGTAATAAATGAGAATATATTATTAAATGCCAACAAGAATAAAAACAAATAGAGAAAAAATGAAAGGATAATATTTCACCTAAACTAAGTCCAAATAAGTTTGCAAGTTGCAACATCCACTTGCATCGTCAGGCGTAACCTCTTTGATAAGGTCTCACCTTCCTTGTTTCCTCCCAAACTTCTCTCTCCATACACATATATAACCATACATACATTACTACATTCTTAGACATATGTGACAAGCACATCAACATCTGTGCATGCACGTGTGAGCTCATGCATGTATGTTGTTCTGAATTAGCCATTTCCATGGGGTCATGGCTATCATGAATTGTGATTAAAACAACCATTCAATCATTGATTATTCCGACTGATAGGTATATAGATCGGATGATGATACCATATGTTCTGAACTTTTGAAAATACATAATCAGAACCAATGTTACTTCAAGTAATTTATAATCACAATTTTTTTATATAAAAGATATATCAAAGATGATTGTGTAAGAATCATAACTGCGACACATAAATTGATCTTAAACATTCATCCTTTTGAAGGGAAATATTGCACATGCTATATCTCACCACTTCTAAGTACTTGAATAATAATAAATTAAAGCATCTATACAATTATAATAATTTATATTAACAATAAAATCTTTTCCTATAGGTATATATATATTTGTTAATGACAACTGGTATTAACTTTCTCCAGAAACAAATTATTTACTTAAATCAATATAATCAAACCCTGTAGATCCTACAATAAAAATTAGTCAGTCTGGAAAATAAAGAATATTCAATGGAATGTATTTATAAAAAATGAAGGAGACTTAAAGGGAAAAAGTCATGGGACATAATAAGGTTGCCTGGGTACAATGTATCTACATCATAACATTTACTCACATATACAAACACAACTTGAGACTACACACACACACACACGAATCCTTCACATCCCCAGCTATCTCTATCTAATATCAAACAAATAAATTAATAAAGAAAACACAATATGTTCATTATCTCATTATTTTAAAGTTGATCAACCTTTTAAAAAGTTCTCAGACAAAACCAACTTGACAACCGACAGCGACCAAGATCAAATAAAGTCTCTCTTCTTCTTCTCTCATCAACCAATATAATACGAATCCACAATTAATCTTTCATTCACATAACGAGAGAGTTAGATAAAGAAGATATATATAAGAGATATGAGATCAGCGGTGCAGATCCATCACGGCTCGGACACCCCGAACGGCTTCCACACGCTTCAGACACACGACCAAACCGATGGTTTGATCAAACGTGTGTGTCTCACTCGCGGCATGCACGTGCCTGAGCACGTGGCGACGCACCACACATACGACGTTGGTCCGAATCAGTGCTGCTCCTCGGTGGTGAAGATGATCCACGCGCCGCTCGAGTCAGTATGGGCCCTCGTGCGTCGTTTCGATAACCCTAGAGCTTACAAGAACTTCGTCAGGCAGTGCCGTATCGTTCAAGGCGACGGGCTACACGCGGGAGATCTCCGGGAGGTCATGGTCGTGTCGGGACTCCCTGCGGTCTCGAGCACCGAGAGGCTTGAGATCTTGGACGAGAACCGTCACGTGATCAGCTTTAGTGTCGTGGGTGGGGACCATAGGCTAGAGAACTACCGATCGGTGACGACACTGCATGCGTCGGATGAAGAAGGGACCGTCGTGGTGGAGTCTTATATAGTCGATGTTCCGACGGGAAACACGGAGGAGGAGACTGTTAGCTTCGTCGATACTATAGTCAGGTGTAATCTTCAGTCTCTGGCTAGAAGTACCAACCGGCAATAATCTCATCTTTCTTTTTTTTAATTATTGCAATTATGTATCTATTTTTCTCTTTTTTTTTATTTGGATGTTTTTTTCATCGATCATCACAAGGATGAAAATTTCGAGTGCCTATTTTTTTTTAATAGTAATTATGGTTTAGAAAGAAATTGAAATTTGTTAGGGGCTTGGTAGATGTATGTTGGGAATATCGATATATCAAATTATATATTTCGAGGGATTCACGAGATGATGGATTCGCACGTTTGTATATAGTAACATTTTGAGTTTATAATATGTTAAATGATCAGTGTTTTATTTTTTGTTTCTTAATTTTCTTTCTTTCATGAATGTCTTCACCGTTTTTGTTTTTTTGTTTTTTTGTTTTTTTGGTAAAAGTTTACCGTTTTTATTGTATATATGTAAATGAATTTGAATTCATTGCATAAACATTGTTGGCATGATAGACTTGATCCTTGTTTCCAACGATTTTAGACAAGAAAAGTACAATCTTAAAGCCAATATTCTGAACTAGGAATCAATTTAACTAAATACATTGATAAATATTGAATTGTCTACAAAAAGCCTGTGTATTCTGGCAACAAAAAAAACTAACTTCGGACGAAAAATAGTATGCATTATTCTCGTAAGTTTATATATATACAAGATGAAAAGAATCGTATTTAAAAAGATAATACAGAATGAAATATAATTTAAACCTGATTACCATGTTCATCTATTAATTTATTAGACCTAAAGCAAATACAGACGTGCTTAAACTATTGCCAACTTGAGTTCCATTGGCTACTAGTTTAGTCAAGTGGGGATTATCTTATTCTATTCGTTTCCATTTGTGTTTCCTTAGTTAATTACAACCACGAACCAACCAACCTAGTGGTTTATATTTTATTCAAATCTAAGTTCTTTGGTCTACTATTACCTTTTGTTATATGGGTTATTTAATTAGTTTGATTCAAAGTTTTATTTAAGTAAGAAGGTTCTAAAAGGACATGCAAAAATAAAAATTAGCTGGAAACGCGTGGCAATTTGATATTTTTTATTCCCCTAGTGGGGAATGATACATAGAACCTCTATATTCAATTTCATTTTACGAACACTAGGATAAAAGAAACAAATTATCAAATGTTATCAATACATACATATTATTCAACTTCATAATACTTCCCACTATACAATGATTTAAATTATAAAACACATACAAATGGTCATAAATCAATAAAATAGAGTATAACTATCTTAAACTCAATGAATATCGGAGTGTCTTTCATTTTCTTATAACCTAAAGGATCTTGATCTTCCTACAAATCTAGACATGCAAACTAACGAGGGCCGTCTCTTGCCATGTGCAAGAAGTGCATTTGTATATGACCCAATCTTTTTTTTATAATTTTTAGTTAGAATTTGAAGTTTTTTTTTGTTGGAATTTTGGATCCTTTTAAAAAGTTATTTTAGATGTGTTTATAGAAAATTTGCAGAGTGTTCACTCAATCAATGAGACGGGCCTGAAACCAACAAAGATATGTACATACGTATTGCCGGAATACTTAAAATGTTTAATAAAGTGGATAACAACGGTAGTATTTTATCAGGTGGTAGTATTTTATCAGGTGGTAATATTTCTAGTGCTAAGAGTGAGTTGAATATAATGGGCTTTCCAAGAAACCGGGCCGAAACAACCGAATTGGTAGCCGGTTCAGTATTTAATTTGGGTTTGATTCTAGTTTTTGAGGAGTACGTCAGACCATGTTTTATCTTTTGTTCCAATATTAATAAAATGTTATACTTTTTTACAAATAACATTCATCATAAATTTACATTAATCATTTTACATTCGACTCGATAAATAAAATAAAAAGATCATCTATAGAATTTTTCCATTAACTTAAAAAAAACCAAAAGAAAAACAAGAATAATTAGATGATACATAGTCATTAGCTTATGTAGTCCTAAACAACAAATCATCTAGCATGTGATTGAAACTATACCTTTGACCAAACCAAGATTCGGATATTGAGAATATTAATATCATAAACTATGACTAATTTTATGCATACGGTTTAAGAAAATAATTAATTTTACATATTTTATTTTATAAAAACACAATTATTTATATATTTAGTTATATTTTAACTAGCAAAAAAATAAATTGCAATATAAATAATAAATTTTGCTTCAAAGATCAAAACCAATAATTATTTTGTAATAAAAAAATTCTATAAAACAACACTTAATATAAACGTAAGAAATATTCATTCCGTTTCATATTGTAAGTAGTTTTAGATAAAAACATTAATATTAAGAAAGTTGTTAATTTTTTTAAAATAATATTAAATTAATAAATTCAACTAATTATAAAAAAGCTAACATTATTTAGTTGATCACACACTATCCAATAAATATAAAAAATACATTAAAATATAAAAATTATTTATATTATTAAACAAATATTTTTTGCTAAAATTACTTACAATATGAAACGGACGAGTATTAAGACTATTTTCTAATCGATTGCCAATATCTTCCTAGTAGAGTGTGCACGCTTGCACATGCTAGTAAATGCTCTTCAACGATCACTCTTGTTACAAAAAAGAAAACAATTAAAACATAGTAAAGTCTCTGGCTCTAAAGTCATAATAAATCCATACATATCATTGACGTTGACTAGTTGAAGTTTCTCAAAAACCATTCTACTTCTCTGTAATCTCTTCTAAACTCCTCTCCCTCTCTTTCATCGTGATGTCCATATCCAAAGACGAAGCTATGCAAGCTCCACTTCCACCTTTCGATGCCACTAAGCCATCCACACCAATCTCATTTCCTATCAAAACTCTTCAAGACTTGGCTTCTCGCTCTTACTTCGACTCATTTCACTTCCCCTTTAACCGCTCTTCCGTCTCTCTCCAACAGAACATCGGTGTTTTGCCTGACCGGTCTAGGCTTCTTGTTTGTCACGACATGAAAGGAGGGTACGTTGACGACAAGTGGGTACAAGGATGTGGGAACAACACTGGTTTCGCGATCTGGAACTGGTACTTGATGGATGTTTTTGTGTACTTCTCTCACTCTCTTGTCACTCTTCCTTCTCCTTGTTGGACCAACACTGCTCACAGACACGGGGTTAAGGTCAGGATCTTGAAACTTTGATGAGATCTTGTTCTTGAAATATCTTTGTATGTAACTGATGGAGGGTTTGAATTGAATCTAAGGTACTGGGGACTTTCATCACAGAATGGGATGAAGGTAAAGCTACGTGCAAGGAGTTGTTGGCAACAAAGGAGTCTGCAGAGATGTATGCAGAGCGCTTGGCTGAACTTGCTGGTTCTCTAGGCTTTGATGGGTGGCTGGTGAGGTTTTCTTTTTGCTATAGATCTATTTGTTTTTGATGTTACACCAGTACACACCTTTTATTCTTACTTGCAGATAAATATAGAGAATGTAATAGATCAAGTCCAGATTCCAAATTTGAAGACTTTTGTAAGCCATCTTACGAAAGTCATGCATTCCTCTGTTCCTGGGAGTTTAGTTATATGGTGAGAAGCCTCAGACTCACTCTTTTGTGTTCTGTTTCTAAAATGTGCTGATCTTTGTAAGTTTTTTGAATGGTAGGTATGATAGTGTCACTGTTGAGGGCAGTCTTGCTTGGCAAGATCAGTTGAATGAAATGAACAAACCTTTCTTTGATATATGTGATGGAATATTCATGAACTATACATGGAAGGTTTGCCCTTTCACTCCTAATATATGTATGTTTTGATGCTGATATGAGTGGCCATCTCTTTCAGGAGGACTACCCCAAAACATCAGCTAAAATTGCTGGTGACAGAAAACATGATGTCTACATGGGAATAGATGTGTTTGGTCGGGGCACTTTCGGTGGTGGCAAGTGGACAGTATGTGTCTCTGTCATATTTGCTTTTCTCTGTCATGTTGAAGCTGCATATTAAGTTTGTATTCTTCGTATACATGGTGGTAGGCAAATGTTGCACTTGATTTGCTGAAGAGCAGCGATGTATCAGCTGCGTTATTTGCTCCTGGATGGGTATATGAGACTGAGCAACCACCTGATTATCATACAGCACAAAACAAGTAATACTTCTTAGCCCTTGTGATGGTAGAAAATGATCTATGTGATCTTTATCATCCTGTATTCTCTTTTTTTTTTTTTGTGTAGATGGTGGTCACTTGTTGAGAAGTCATGGGGAATAGTTCAAACATATCCACAATCCTTACCCTTCTACTCAGACTTCAATCAGGTTAATCTCAGTGCTTAGTCTCCAAAGATGCAATGTTCTTGTAAGTTTTGAAACTAGCTTGTCTTATTATTATCCAGGGACTTGGTTCTCATGTTTCTCTCCAAGGTCAGACACTATCAGATGCTCCCTGGTACAACATTTCGTGCCAAAGTCTGCAGGTTAAGCTGTCACTCCTTGCTCCTGACTCTTTTTCAAGCATCTTAGTACAACATAAGTCACATCCTTGATCTGATCTTGTCTTTTGTTGTGTTCTTTGTTACAGCCACTCTTAGAATTCAGTGAAGGAAACAAGTCAGAGGTCATGCAGGTCACTGTTGAGTGAGTTCTGAACCGAACACTAGCCTTGCATAGTTTAGTTTCGCATGTCCTAAGAAGAAACTATTTTTACAGTGGTCGAGAGGCATCATATAACGGAGGAGGAAACATTAGTTTCAGAGGAAAACTAAAGAGAAATGAACACTTCACATCAAGACTCTTCAAACCTCAGCTTCAGCTTTCTGGTTCTCCCATCTCAGTCTCCTACTCTGTATGTCACGGATGTGTCACATTTTTTGATCAACTTTTTATACTTGACCTCTTCTTCATCTTTTAAGTGTTTGGAATGGTGCAGGTGAAATCAGATGAAAGATCTCAGCTAGGCATTCTCCTCCGTTTTTCAACTCCTTCACAGGAGACAAAGTCCTTACTCATGGCTCCAAAAGAATCCATCCACAGATTTGGTGACATGTTCCTGCCATGCCTAAGAAGGACCACATCCGACTGGACGGTGCTCGAAACAAACCTTGTTATGGATGGACACACACTGACTGAGATCTCTGCCTTGTGCTACGGACCAGATGAGGTTGCAGAAGAAACAAACACACAAGGATACTTTGCATTGCTTGGCCATATCTCTATCAAGTCTCAGCAGAAAACCAAACTATTCCCCCCAGCTTCATCATGGGTTGTCGAGGCTCATAACGTAGAGACTGTACCGAGTGATTCTGGTTCAAGGACCTTAAGTTGTAAGCTAGAGTGGAGGTTGAAGAACTCTGAGGAGGATTATGTGTTTACAAGGTACAATGTGTATGCAGAGAAGCTGAATTCAAGTGATTACAAGTCAAGGAAGGTTATGGATGAACCAAGAAGCGAGAAAGTGTTTCTTGGGACAGCTCATGTTGATGCTTATTATGTTTCTGATATGGTGGTTGGACCTGATGTGAAGAAAGTCAGGTTTTGGATTCAGGCTTGTGGTGAAGATGGTTCATGGCAGGAGCTGGATGCTTCCCCAAACATTTTGGTTGAGGCAGAGAGCCTCAGTTCAAAGTTATGTTGTTGTGGGTTGATCTGATCTTTGGTCCATTTTGCGAACTAGCAACTCCTGTGATGCATGGTCGAGTCACTGGTCAGCATATGACCATATAATAAATGATTACGTTGAAATGATTGAATGAATAAAAGCAAATGATTTTTGTTTCCTTTTGCGCAAAAACATACAGTATCTCTTGTTTTTGTCTTTGGACATGGTTATTAGTACAAGTATCTCTTATACAAGGAAAATGTTACATCTTGATCTCACATTGTTATGATCAGCTATGCTATGAGTTTAAGAGGATGAAGACGAAGGGCAAGTATCAGATGAACTGTCTTGAGCTATCTCACCATTAGCTGCAACAATGGTGCGAGAATAACATCCAAACTCATCGATATACCTGAGACTCTGTTTTGTCCTCGCTTCACCTGCCAAGACATTGTGATCTTCAACCTGCATCCAACCATCTGAGTCTTGTCTGTTGTAAACCTCAGTCAAAGCTTCTCCAACTGAATATCTCTCATTCAAGGCCTGTGAAACATTCGTCACGAGCACATACATATCCTTGTCATTAGTCAACCCTCTAAGAGTAGAAGTGATCACCGTCCGTGGATACGACCGTTCATGAACAACTCGATTCACTTGTTGTCCCGACTCAGTAGTCACCTCCACGACCCGTTTAGTCTCCACACTCTGCTCAACTCTCTTATACGCTCCATTCTTCTCAAACTTCACCAAGCTCCCAACTTTCAACATACTCTTAACCATAGTGGTCAGATTACCTTCACTTGACTTAACCCACCCATCAAACTCACTACGCACCTCAGCTTCAACCTTAAAAACCCCATCAAGCTCTTCCAACACTTCTCGTCTCACCATATGACGCTTAGGACTATCCCAAACCCCAATCCCAGCTTCAACACTCGAAGCCCCATGATCCAGCCAAAGATGCAAATTAGCGTCCACAAGCCAGAACGATATCCCATTGTTAACACTCAATGCAAACTCATGTTCCTTCCCATCCAAAAGCAACCCGAGAAACGGTGTCAAGTCCATATCATACGAAGGTAAGTTAAACGCACCAATCCCAACCACAGGCTCCCAAAACAGAGGATTGATTCCACCTGTAAATATCACCGGAAACGGCACCTCTGATCCCACATTCCTCCCATCTATCTTCACAACAACCTCTCTATAAGCACCATTACCACGCCCAGTTTCTAGCTTGTTCGTTTGGATATACGAATCCGGCGGATTCGAGTACCAAAACTCATCGTTTCCATGAGAAGATACATACAATTCCATCACAATCTTACGAGTGTTCAACGGAAGTTGAATCCTATTCGAGTAACTCTCTTCTTGGCTCTCGATCATGAACCAGAATCCTCTGTCTCCTCCTCCGTCACCTACAGGTATGATCAAATCCGCAGGGGACTGTCTACTGATCTCAATGGGATTGAACTCGTAGAAGTCAAGTGTGACATTAATGTGATAGATACCTATGAAATGAGTTTGATATCCTGGTTAAGTCGTTACAGAGTCTGTTATAGTAGCTACTGAACCGGATTTTATGTAAACCGTGTACAATATTAAACCAACATTAAACCAATAATCTAATGATACCTGTGTAAACATTGTTGACGATGTTCTCGAGCATCATCGTGACGTTTAGATCGGATCTCATGAACAACGAGGAGTACCTAGTCACGTCTTTACGAACCTTCCAGAAGATTCCGGTTGGACTCGGCTCCGCCGTACTGGTCCGGAGCAGCTCAACACCGCCGAGCCACAGGCCGGAGATACGATCGTACTGATCGCCGCTCGAGGCGACGCGTAGGTCGAGCACGACGTGAGACCACGGCGGCGATGTGCAATCGGAAGGTGGTGGAGTGTAAGGAGCGGTGAATGGCGGTTTGTTGATTGTGTTGGCGAAGGAATGGCGGAGGAGGAGATGAGAGCAAGACGGCGTGAGGTGATCCGACGGTGAGGGGAGAGTGAGTTCTTCGTACTCCTGGGGTAAGGCCGGTGATCGGAGAGAAGTCAACGCCGATTTGATGAATCGGTCCGGCGAAGAAGGGAGTGAAACGGCGGTAGCAGTGAGAAAAGCAAGTGTAATGAAAAACTTAACGGCGTCGTTTTGGCTCATCTCCGACATAATTATCTTCTGTGTATTTTGATTATCCGATGCATAGCTCCAGTGTCAATGGAGAGAGGCAAAGCCGGCCGTGGATAAACACCAGACCGTTTTAGTGTTCTATTTGTCAACTACGCGTAGTTTTAACTTTTACCATTATAAAATGGTGTGGGGTCCAAGCTGCGGTAACGGAACTAGATTTACTCTAGCGTCACGTGCGGTTAATTATAAGTTGCTTACGTGTCTTAATATAAGAGGGTTACTAGTGGTACTTTCGTCACTGATGCGTACTTTTTTTTTTGGGTTCCGGTTTATCTTTACCGGTTAGGTCTCTGTTAAGACTTAAGAATAGTGAATAGAAATTTAGATAAACAATATTTTATACCGTTAACGAAGAAAATGTCTGTCACGAAATAAGCTGCATTGCCTCCATTTCATACATGAGACATGTATAATCTCCTCAGTTAGCTGCACTCACGTCTAATACGATTTGTAAAATGTCAAATCTTTCTACGTATATTTCTGTTCCTTGAATAAAGCAAACAAGAAAAGAAAAAAGATGAGATGTGTTTTGAATTTATAAAGCAGACAGGTTTTAAAAGATTAATTGTTAGTAAGTAATTTGGAAAGCAAAACATGGTTCACAGATTTATCACGACTCATGATCGGTTAACTCCTTTGCATTCTCTTGCGTCTATCCAGGCAAGTAACAAAAGTCGTTTAAGTTACCAAAAGACAAAAGTAATTGAAGATGGATCATGCAAGAGTAATAGATATTTCAATTGTGGATTATTGAGAAAAAGGGTCAAATTTCCTTTTTAAAAATAAAAATAGGCGCCGAGACAGAATAGCCTAGTGGTAACACTCAGGTGAACTGGATCCCAAGGCACCAGGGTTCGACTCCTACAGGGATTCCTGGGAACGATAAATTCCGTGATAAAAAAATAAAAAAAAAATAAAAAATAGGCATCACTGGAAATGCATAGTGCATCTGATCATAGAATTAGAAGAATATTAATTAAGCTAACAACATGCATGAAATCTAGCAAGAGCAACCCTCAGAGGCCCCTCTTACTCTGGAAACGGAACCAAACTTGGAACAAATACACAACAAAGCTTACGAAGGCAACTGCGATCACACCGTCTATGTCGTCCTGTCTCGACTTGTTTCTCGATCTCACCCTCACCTATTTCGTAAACGTTGACGTAAATATTATCTTTATTTTGGACATCTTCTTCCTCGCACCATAACATGATCTTATTGGTCTTGTGGATGAAGAATGTCGTATTACGTAAATACTCACATGATAATATCGAGAGATAAGGAGGAGTCGCATTAAAATACTTGCTCCATGAGACAACCTCATCAGTCACCTTGTTTGTAACCCACACCTGGATCATCTGCCCATGTCCATGTTTAGATAACAAAGAAAGCCTATCTCCTCCAAAACCTGATAGGAGTGGCGGAAGCCAATCATCAGGACTTATAAAGGGAACAAAACATGTTTCTTTGAATACTTCTCTGGAGAAATCAAAACATTGGATGATGTACTTAGTTATGGATTTATCAGTATTCTGACTTCGAACAAACCAATACATGTCTCCATTTATAGACACAGCTTGTTTACACCACCATGCATTCCAAGCATATGCACACGAATAATCAACACTTCTCCAGAGTTGAGACTTGAACTCATATATCTCAAAGCCATCATATCCGAATCTATAACTACACCTCAAGATCTTGTAGTTGTCACGGGATACATTGTCGTATCCAAAACCGTAGATATCATACCTTGTGTAAGAACTCGAGGGTTCGATCCATTTGACTTGGCTCAAAAACGGATTCCAAACTCCGAGGTTTCTATCTCCATTATCAAATTCAAATTGGCATAGCAATAATCCGTCGCAATGAATCATTGAATAAATATTAGATAGACCTTGTAGACATGAAAGAGCTAGGGTCTCAAGATTGATGAACTGATACGACTTATGATCATGGATTCTGATGAATCCTTCCCGGGAGAGTTCCAAGTGTTTGTAGATGAATCTCTTGTCGTTTAAAAGAGTATACCATTGTTTGCATGTGGACTTTAATCGTACCAAAGATTCGACCGAAACCTTGTAAAGTATATTTTCTACCAAGTCAAAAGGCAGCAGTGGCCAGGATGGGCTACAAGAAGCCATTGAAAAAACAGAAAATAAATTACACCTAAGAGAAAACAATCAAAACACTGTTTCTTTTGTATGCCAGTTGATTAATGAAAAGGTGGGTTTTAAATATTTATAGAGGGTGTTATTCATGCATCATTGATTTAAAATTCTATTCAATAGATTTTATAACCTATAAATTTGAAAAACTTAATTTCATTTTTTGTTTAGATTCTAAATATATACAGTATATTTGGATTTGAGAGAAATACTCAATATTTAATTCAAAACACCAGATTCTCAAAGCTTAAAATTTATGAGACATCACTTACAAATATGCATTAACATAAGTATAATATTTGACATGTTAACTGAATTAAAATAGATTTAAAAATTTATTATGAATGGTTTACAAATATAATAAAATTTAATGACATTAGATTTTTAAAACATAATTTATAATCATTAATTGAATTACAACAAATTGTTCTTGGATTTAAACTCTCTTAAGATTCATCATTGAATAACACCCCTATATTACAAAGTCAAATTGTGTATTATGTGTTTCGCTACAATGCTAAGTTGGGTGTGACTAGATTAGATGACCCAAAGAAACATATTTACTTGAATATGGGACCATTGTTTATTATTATTTTTTGTATATATGTCATCGGATTGGCATGTTGATTTCCTTATTGGGTCTTTGGTATAAATACTCGAAGAGTTCACACTTTACGTTTGTTTCATTATGTAATAATCTAACCATGAGAGCATCAACACTAAGAGAAAATAGAGAACCTATGCGAACCGAATTGTTTTAATAACTTCAAGCAGAAACTCAAAGTAGTTTAAGTTACCAGAAAGTAAAAAGTAATTTTAAAGATGGATCATGAAGAGTAATAGATACTTCAGTTTTGACAATATACTGATGAGATGGATCATTCAAGAGTAATAGATACGCCACTTGTGTGTTAAGTATGATCACAACCTCATATCATCATCATAAATGATTTAACAAGAACCAAACATGGCTCCAGAATTTTATTCATTTTTTCTTTGTTGCTACTTTAAAGTTAAAAAGAAATCAGAGACTACAATCTTTCCAGCTTTGTTTTAAGGTTTAGTATTCAATGAAAGTAACAACACCAAAGGAAATGCTTAGTGCATCTGATCATAAAATTAGAACAACTTAATAAGATAGAAACCCTCAGAAGTCTCCTCTCACTCTGGTACTGGAACCAGGCTTGGAACAAATACACAAGAAAAAAAGTGACAGTGATCACACCATCTATGTCGTCCCCTCTCAACTTGTTTCTTGACCACACCTTCACCTATTTCGTAAACGTTGACAAATGTTTCATTTTGGTCATTTCTTACCTCGCACCACAACATGAACCTATTGCTCTTGTGGACGAAGTACATCGGAAAACCGATAATATACCTACCGGATAATATCGAGAGATCTGGGACTGAGAGAGTCACATTAAAACAATTGCTCCACGAGACAACTTCATCAGTCACATTGTTTGTAACCCAAACGTGAATCTTCCCAGTATCTTGAACGGACAAAGAAAGCCTATCTCCTAGGAAACTTGATAGGCTTGGCAAAAGCCAACCAAAACTATTTATAAAGGGAACACAACATATTACTTTGAATACCTCTCTGGAGAAATCAAAACACTGGATGGAGTAATCATTATCGTACGTATTAGCAAGCCAATACATGTTTCCATTCATAGAGACAGCTTGGTTATCACATACATACCAAGAGTACGCACAAGAATAATCAACACTTCTCCATAGTTGTGTCTTGAACTCATATATCTCAACTTTTTCACGTCCTGGCATATGACAATACTTCAAAATCTTGTAGTTGTCACGAGATACATTGTCGTATCCAAAACCGTACTTATCAAACCCAGTGTAAGAACTCGAGGGTTCGATCCATTTGATTTGGCTCAAAAACGGATTCCAAACTGCGAGGGGTCTAAATTTATATTGGCATAGCAATAATCCGTCGCAGTGAATCATTGAATAAATATCAGATAGACCTTGTAGACTTGAAAGAGCTAGGGTCTCAAGATTGATGAATTGACACGAGTTATGATCATGGACTTGGATGAGTCCTTCCCGGGAGAGTTCCAAATGTTTGTAGATGAATCTCTTGTCGTTTAAAAGAGCATACCATTGTTTGCATGTGGACTTGAATCGTACCAAAGACTCGACCGGAACCTTGTAAAGTATATTTTCTACCAAGTCAAAAGGCAGAAGCGGCCATGAAGGGTTTGAAGAAGCCATGTATAATATCAGAAAATAAGTTACACCTAAAAGAAAACAAGCAAAACCCTATTCCTTTAGTATGAGCTAGTTTATTACTGCCAACAAGTTCAATTTCTTTTATCTTTTTTTATAACAAAAAATGTTATTGTTATACGTTTTTAAGAAGTGTTATTCAATCATTACATTTAGATTTTATTCTATATATTTCATTACCTATAAAGTTTAAAATTTTCATTTCATTTTTTGTTGAAATTCTAAATCTATACAGTATATTTTGGATTTGAGAGATATACTTAATATTTAATTAAAAACACCAGATTTTCAAATCTTAATATTCATGAGGCATGATTTACAAACATGTATGAATTGTTTACAAGTATAATAAAATTTAATAACATAATATTTTTTTTCGTTTTCTTTTGCTTATTCAACTAAAGTTAAAAAATAGAAACTGCAATCTTTCAGCTTTATTTCAGCTTTATTTTAAGATTTACTATCAATGAAAGGACGTAAGAGCAACATTATCGGTGGTGTGGGGAGAGTTCTAAGGCGTGGACCCCACCACCTTTTTTTAAAAACCTATGTATTTTGTCCCTAGATATGAGATGTCCCAAGGTGTGTTCCTAACTGTTTGCGGGCCCTACTAACACGTGGCGATCCGCAATTGATTTATATTTATTTTTTTTTTATAAAAATCAGAAAACCAAAAAAAAAATTTTTTAAGGACTTAGAGATGTCCTAGCAATAATGATGTTCTAACACCAAATGTATTGTATCCGATAGAATTAGAAGAAACATAAGAGCATGTTTATTGGAGATTTTAGGAAGGGTTCTTAATTAAAAATAGTGGTGGGTTCCACCACTTTTTCTAAGAACCGTTGCCAAAAAAATTAAATTAAAAAGCGATTTTGCACTGTTTCGTGGGCCCAATGACACGTGACGGCCCACTGATACGTGACGGCCCACTATTGATTCATTTTTAATCAAACAAAACAAAAAAATTAAGAACTCTCAATGAATTCTAGAGATAAACATGCCCTAATAAGCTAAAACCATGCATGAAATCTTAGCAAGAGCAACAAATCGTCAGAAGTATCCTCTTACTTTGGAACCGGAACCAGACTTGGTAGAAATGCATGACAAATCTTAAGAAGATCAAAGCGATCATCATAGAGTCCAACTTGTTTCTTGACCTCACCCTCACCTATTTCGTAAACGGTGGCGTAGATATATTCATCTTGATCATCTTTTTCCTCGCACCATAACATGACCCCTATTGGTCTGGTGGATCAAGAATGTTGGATAAATGGGTGTCATCCTGAGATTATCGGGAGTCACACTAAAATACGAGCTCCACGAGACAACTTCATCAGTCACAATGTTGTTTGTAACCCAAACCTGAATCTCCCCAAATCTATGATGAGCTAACAAAGAAAGCCTATCTCCTCCGAAACCTGATAGGAGTGGCGGAGTCCAATAATTACCACTATTTATAAAGGGAACACAACATGTTTCTTCATGTTTGGTTCTTGTTAAATCATTTATGACCATATGAGGTTGTTGTCTATTACTCTATCCATCTCATCGGCATATAGTCATATACTTAAAACACAAGTGAAGTTTCTTTTTACTCTTTGCATGATACATCTAAAAAATTACTTTTTGTATTTTGGTAACTTAAACTACTATGAGTTTTCTGATTGGAGTTCTTAAGACAATTCAGTTCACATAGAGTCTTATGTTTTCTCTTGTAGTATTGATAATCTCATGGTTAGATTATCACCAGATAATGAAACAAAACGTAAAGTGCGAACTGGTCGAGTATTTATACCATAGACTCAACCAATGAGATGAAAAAACAAATTTAATAAACGATAATCACATATTCAAGTAAATATGTTTCGTAGGGACACGTCCAAAGAAGAAAAAAAAAAGTAAAAATCCAAAGATTTTGGTTTTTAACAATAAATAGGATGCCGACATCATTAGGTCTAATCTTATGACACAGTTTGCTCTTGCTTACAACTGAGGCGGTAACTGATGGAAGATTGGCCTCTTCATGTGGCTTTGTACAATCAGTCTTCTTAGCATCATTGGGAAAACAGTTTGAAGAGATTTAGAATTGCTCAACCGAGCTGAAGATTAATTTGAGGAACTATTTGACTTCAGAAACATGGCCTGATGATCATAACTCTTAAGTTGCAGAAAGATACAATCCTTCTGTCATGGTATTTAAAATGGTTCAGTGTACCGTCTCCATCGATCATCAAAGCAGCAGTGGAAAAGATCAAATCCAAGTTCAAGATCTCAACTTATGAAAGTACGCATATTATTGCCATTAGTGAGATTGATAGTATCTTTTTCCCCTCAAATGTAACAAGTGGATTGTGAAAAACATGATTTTGGCTCTTCTTATTTAAATGGCTATTTTAATAGCACAGATTAATAGTTACTCTTTAAGCAATCAGAAAACATAATCTTTTAAAATAAAATATTTTCACATGAGTACAACAGGTTGATGCTCGAAACTATGGTTACAAGATACAAGCAATTAATACTACACAGAGCGAACTGCAGTCATGAAAGAACTTATCTTAAACTGCTTCAGTAATGAATTTTAAAAGAGTTTAAATCTAACAATAGTTTATTGTTATTCAAATAATAATTCAATTTTATATTTTAAAATCTAATGTTATTAAATGTGTTCTATTTGTAAATCATTGGTCATATAATTTAAAATATGGTGTTATTCAATCAAGATTTCAGCATATTTAATTAAAATCCAGTGTTGTTCACTTTTGAAATCTTTTTGTCATTAATTATTTGAGGAAAAAGATTAGTAAAATTTCAATCAGTGCATGAGTAAATTATTAAAAATAAAAGCAAAGATATCTTATAGAGATTTTAGAATCCACACACATAAATGATCTTAGATTGAAAATTCATTTTTATACATTATAAGTTTTATAGAACAGAAATTAAAATCAATGATGCATGGAATACAGCCTCTATAAATATTCAAAACTCCCCTTTTTGAAATTTAAAGAAAATGAAAGTTGACTTTCTGTCAGTAATCAACTAGCGTAGAAATAGGTTTTGCTTGTTTTCTTTTAGGTGTAACTTATTTTCTGATATTAAACATGGCTTCTTCAAACCCTTCCTGGTCGCTGTTGCCTTTTGACTTGGTAGAAAATATACTTTACAAGGTTCCGGTCGAGTCTTTGGTACGATTCAAGTCCACATGCAAACAATGGTATGCTCTTTTAAACGACAAGAGATTCATCTACAAACACTTGGAACTCTCTCGGGAAGGATTCATCAGAATCCATGATCATAACTCGTGCCAATTCATCAATCTTGAGACCCTATCCCTTTCAAGTCTACAAGGTCCATCTAATATTCATTCAATGATTCACTGCGACGGATTATTGCTATGTGAATTTTCTGAAATTATTGATTCAGTTAGAAGAAGAAACCTCGCAGTTTGGAATCCGTTTTTGAGCCAAATCAAATGGATCGAACCCTCAAGTTCTTACACAGAGATTGATAAGTACGGTTTTGGATACGACAATGTATCTCGTGACAACTACAAGATCTTGAGGTATCGTCATAAGCCAGGACGTGAAGAGGCTGAGATATATGAGTTCAAGACTCAACTCTGGAGAAGAGTTGATTATTCTTATGCGCATTCTTGGTATCCATGGTTGGACAGAACTGTGTCTATGGATGGAAACATGTATTTGTTTTCTGCAAGACAGAATACTTATGAACACAAAATTGAATTCTTCATCCAATGTTTTGATTTCTCCAGAGAGATATTCAAAGAAACATGTTGTGTTCCCTTTATAAATCGCGATGATGATTGGCTTTTATCAGGTTTCAGAGGAGATAGTCTTTCTTTGTTAATTAAAGATAACAAAGAGAACATTCAGGTTTGGGTTACAAACAATGTGACTGATGAGGTTGTCTCGTGGAGCAAGTATTTTAATGTGACTCCCCCATATCTTCCGATACTATCCGGTAGGGATCTCCGTAATACGACATTTTTCATCCACAAGACCAATAGAATCATGTTATGGGGCAAGGAAGAAGATGTCCAAAATATAGATATTTACGAAATAGGTGAGGGTGTGGTCGAGAAACTAGTTGTGACAGGACGACATAGAAGCTGTGATCAGCCTTCCTTTTGTAGCAGGTACTGTGTATTTGTTCCAAGTCTGGTTCAGGTTCCAGAGTAAGAGGAGGCTTCTGAGTGTTGCTCTCTCTTTCATTCATGTTGTTAGCTTATTTTATGTTCTTCTAATTCTATCAGATGCACTATGCATTTCCTTTGGTGTTGCTTTCATTGAATATTAAACCTTAAAACAAAGCTGGAATGATTGTAGTCTCTGATTTCTTTTTTTAATTCCAATTAGCAAACAAGAAAAACGAGTAAAAATATATGAAACTGGAGCCATGTTTGGTTCTTGTTAAATCATTTATGAGGTTGTGATCATACTTAACACACAACACAAGTGACGTATCTTTTTGAACGATCCATCTCATAAGCATATAGTCATGCACTTAAAACACAAGTGAAGTATCCATCACGCTTTGCATGATTCATCCTCAAAATTACTTTTCTGCTTGAAGTTCTTAAAACAATCCGGTTCACATAGATTCTTTGCTTTTCTCTTGGTGTTGATAATCTCATGGTTAGATAGATATAAATTAATAAAAAGGAGATACTTAAAAACAACCAATGATAGAAAATACAAATTAATAAACAATACTCATATTCAAAAAAAAAAACCCTAAGATTTTGGTTTTCTACAATAAATAGGATGACGACATAAAGGACAAGAGCTTTTGCTCCAAATCCAGACAAACTTTATGAAACACATGAGAACAGTCATGTAACTCTATAGATTCCTCGTCCACGTCGTTTAGATCCTCGAGGCAGATACTACATTCATTGACCGGAACAATCGACTTGATCGGGATACAAGTTGTCCAGCCTTTACTCTCTTCCATTAAGTGCAACTCCACATGCTCCGCATTAGCTTTGAGCTCGTAACTTCTTCCTTGGCTTTCTCCGAAGAGCTGAATGGCGTACAAAACAAGAGTTTCACGAACCATTGGCTCAACATGCTTCAAAAGAAGAGACACGGAAGATCACCAAGAAGTAAGCAGATATAGCAATAGCAGGCCAAACACACACAAAAATATATATATTCAGTTCTAATTCAAGACAAGGACTGTAAACAATCTACATTGCATTGCTAGTTTTGTGCATGGGAACAAGCTATCTAAAGTTCAAACGAATCATCCAATCTAGTCACACCACCTTAGCTTTATATTACCACCACCACAATTAATATACAATTTGACTCTGTATTCAATAATGAACTTTAATAGAGTTTAAATCTAATAGTAGTTTTATTTTAACCTAACAGTCGTTTGTTGTTGTTCAATTAATAATTCGTAATTATATTTTAAATTTTAATGTTATTAAATTTTATTCTATATGTAAAACATTGTTTATATAAATGGTGTTATTCAATTAAGATTTCAGAATATTTAGCTAAAATTCTGTGTTATGGACTTTTGAAAATCTTTGTATCATAATCATTTGAGCAAAAAAATAGTAAAAGAAGAAACTTTTTTACTGATATTATTAGGTTTCTCTTTTCACTAATCTTACCAAAACTGTCTGATAAATTGTAGTTGTTTTTTATTTAACAATTCAATTTAATATTTTAAGGAACATAATATGCCAAGATGTAAGTACATACATAAGATCATTTGATTAAAGTTCATTTAATAATAGATTTCCGGATAATATATAATTCGTATTTAATCTGATAAAATTGTTGTTCCGTCCACTTTTGGGCTTATGTTTCTCATGTGGTAGGTATTGCCTCTTGATTACCACTAACTACTACTATTTTGAATTTTAATCAACAAATTGCAAGTTGGAAAACAAACAATACATGTTTTTTTAATTATGATAAACAATACATGTCACCAAACTATTGTTGTATTTTTATCATAAAATATCAAAGTGTGAACGCTTTGTTATTCGAGGGCACATGATAAGACTTGTGAAGGCAACCTTTACCGACATCTCTAGCAACACGGCGGTTCATTTTACATCAAAGTGAGCCCATCCCTACAACAATTTGTCTCCTTCAATTTTAAGCACGTGCAAAATGTGATTCTTTCTCAAAGGTACCAAACTATTCAGTTTCCTCTATATTTTAAAATGCATAAGTAATCAAGAAGTCGACGAACAGCTAAACAACAGAAAATCTTTTCTAGAAAATTATATTTTAATTAAAACTTAAAAGCAAACGTAACTTCATTCATTCGTCTTTGTTAGGCGCAAACTCATCTCTTTAACCTTCTTTTAAGCTTGAAACCTCATCTTTTACACATAACATAACTCTCTTTTGGCTTCTCCTTCGACCTTATTTGTCTAGTTATGCTTTACACTTTTTCGGTTCCGTCCACGATAAATCAATCAATATCTAACTATAAAGTATTAAAATAAAAATAATTTTGGTGATGTAGCACTTGTTATGGGGGGTAACGAGAGACTAGCATTTCTAGATATATGTCTAATGATTCGAAATAAAAATTCTAAAATGTTTCTCCAAGATAGAAAAACTTGTTCGACGTGGCGGATTTGTGTGCAAGTGTTAGAGAGTACGGATTAAACACCAACATTCTTAAATGATAAATAAAGTCTCACATTAATGAATTATGATTGTTTTGTTGAATAACTTTTTTCATATAAATCAGGCATATATACACACACTCACACAAGTTACCACACTTCGAATGCTTATAAACATTTGCATGTATGTCAGAGAGTGAGCAAAATACATATTTTCCGACCAGTCGAAATGTGGTAAAATCTCAAAGCATCAAACAATATTATTTATTATACTTTTTTTATTCAACAAAGCATTATATATATACTATAAGTTACAAAAAAACAGTATATACTGCATTATAAAATTATCGATTTATGATATCAGAATAAATTCCTTGACAAAAGGAAAATATCTGAATAAAATTAATTTATTTTGGTAATTTCGAAAACTAGCTCAAAATTTACTAGGTTTTTTTTCTTCTTTTGTTTAGACAAAACTTTATTGATAGAAATGGTATATGTGAAATTGCAAGGGATGGCTTTTGCCAATTATGGAGAGACTCGATTATACTTTGATAACAACATTCAGTGGAAGCATGTGACCCATTACTTTGAACATGGGGTTACCTGCATATCTACACATATACGTAAAAGTTGAAAAATAGCGATAATTATAAGCAACTAGAAGATTTTATTTCGAAATCCCAAAGATTTATCAGTAACGTTCGATGCGCTTCAACTATTTTCATTATTTACAAAACGTACGAAGAATAATCAGCCTCGCCATATATATAGTGCAGTCAACTTCAATATTGTTTTTATATAAATGAGATCACGAAACAATATCTTTTTAAAAATTAAGATCATTCTCTCTGGCCAGTAACCATATAATTGTCACTGTCGTGTGCTGT
Source organism: Moricandia arvensis (assembly GCA_905132765.1). Classification (NCBI taxonomy): domain Eukaryota; kingdom Viridiplantae; phylum Streptophyta; class Magnoliopsida; order Brassicales; family Brassicaceae; genus Moricandia; species Moricandia arvensis. The sequence goes on from CAJHQP010002064.1 coordinate 42,209, forward strand.
ACATATTATTATAAAAAAAAATGCTATCATAATTGTAACACTTATGTCGGATGATATGTATATGGAGAAAGTTCAAAACTTGATTTGATCAACTATTTCATTAAATTAAACTAAGATTTCATAGAGTTCTCGTGAGTATGTATGCTTATACTGTGGCAATGGATGGCATACACGTTTACATTATCGTATAATGGGCTATAGATAGACAAAAATTAACCCACATGTTTAAATGTGGAGGTCTACGAACCAAGCGGTTCGATTATCACAATGGAGATATATATTACAGCAATATCTCATGGCGAGCGTAGTTTGACAGACCAGCAATTGAATGATAAATTTTCTTGATGTCAACATGATTGGCTGGGGACTTCAAAATCCCTTTTCACGGCCGCCAAAGAGATATTTAATGGTTCGTAAGATTCTATTACCTCCGTTTAATATTAAGTGTCATTATATTATAGAGAAAAATTTTCATTACAAAATAAATAATGTTTTAGCATTGCAATACATAATTTTTTTAAAAATTTAATTTTTTATTAATTAAAATATTGTTAGATGTATAAATAATGATATTTTTATATAGAAAATATATAAACTAAATATTTTTTTAATATGTATGTATAAATATAAAAAGGAGGGAGTAGCACTTTTGGTTAAAGAGGCTAGTACTTAAATTGTTATCCAAATCCTTTGCCAATAGTACAACTTTCCTTCATTGTGATGCATTCCAGTACTTTTTATGTATTCAAAAGAGACTTGATAAAATATTTCATTGACCTCTTTGATCCTATCAGATCACTTGATGGTATTATTGACAGATAACAGTTGACCTACGTAAACAAAATATTAGTGTAACCAATTATATATAAAACAATCTTCGAAATCTGTCTGAATATTTTTTCTGTTTAATTGGTCTATAACTCTACCGATTATTTGTATTGAAGCTCCAGCCATATAAAGTTAAGTATATTTAAAGAAATTACACACATAATAAAACTTGTTTAAGCTACTTTGTTACCAAATAAAGAATTAAACTGTGAAAGCTTTTATCTCAAAGGAAATTAAAGTTTAGGTTTGATTTCGAGTGGAGTAGGTATACTGCTATTTAATTTACAATATTGATTACATAGTTGATTTGGTCGAATTTTAATTACTTTTCAAGTTTTAACTCATCTGAAGAGCAATGGTCAAAACCTAAAAATCATGTAACTATTGATCGAATTTTAAGTTTAGTATGGACTGGACAAAAAAACATGTAGTATCTGTATCAGTATATCAACCAAGAGGATATAGATCATAGAAGAATTCTAAAAAAACTTTTATTCAGCTTTTTATCTTTTAAAAGATTTACGTCACTGATGACATCATCCTACTTATCGATTAATAGCGCACGTGGTATTATATTAACAATATTTTAAGTTTCTTGTCGATAAGGTGTAGTAGTTTTTTTTTTTGTCAACTAAGGTGTAGTAGTTTAATATTTTTATTAGTTCTTTTATATTTTTTCGTCACATCTCATATTTAAGAGCCGAAATATTATTTACTTTTCTATTCTTCTCGAATCTTTTATCCAAAGCGTTGACTATGTTTTCGAGAAAGAAAAGAGAAGAAACAAATGTAGGACTGTAGAAGGCTGGAAGTTATCGTGAAGTCGTATGTCGACTCTTTCTACCGTTTATGTGTTTTTTTTTTTTTGTGCTAAAATTTGGTGTCTACCGTTTATGTGTTCACAGTAATAATTCAAAATTTTAATTTCTGAAAAAATCGTGGTACATGGTTTAAAAATAGACCATTCACTTGATTATCAAAATCATCAAACTGCAACTAATATGAAATACGATTTAATAATTATTTAAAAAAATCTCTTTGATGCCGTCGTACAGTGGCGGATGTACAACCAACAAGGGTAGGGCATCTGCCCCCTATGGATTTTACAAAAAATAGATTTTCTTTACTATTTATAAGAAATTTTAAGGAAATTGGTTTAATTTGCCCCCTATAAATCTCAAACTTAAGGTTAATAGAATATTTTGTATTAGTCACATCTGAAATTTAGATCCGGTATAACGTAGGTCAATGAAAAATAAGACAAACAACAAACAATTGTATTTTATCAAGAAAGAACAACAAATCATTGTACGAATTATATATAGATAATGAGATTTGTTTATATCTCTTAAATCATGATTATGACAGAACTGTTTAGGTATATATTATAACTTCAGAAAACTTTTGTTCCTATCAATCATCCCCATATTCACCATTTGATGTCAATCCCCCCCCCCATTTATTATTACAATCATCATTAATGTAAATAATTGGTTGGGCTTTATCTACCTCATTACCTTTATTTATTTTAAAATTATTAAATTTTACCAATCATAATATAATTTTATTTTTAAAATCTGAATACATTAAAATTCTACTAATCTTTAGCAATCATGATCTTTATTTCTAAAGGTTCAATTTCTTTTAATGTATATTAGATAAGAATCCTACATCATAATAATTTAGTTTGTAGAATATCTAAAATGAGAAAGTGATAATAATCTAAAATGAGAAAGTGATAATATCAAATAAATTAGCTAATTATAGGAAAATGTAAGTATTTAGATATATAAAAATCACAGATATTTTATTTACTTTTAAAATAATTTTATAAACTACTATTTTTAACATAAAATAAATGTCATTTATTATTACATTAAATGACAGTAAAATTTTATATAAATCACATATTTCACATGGTTTTATTTTAAATAGTTATAGCCAGAATTTACACCTAAAACCAATTAACTACAGCAAAAAACAATTGCAAAAAAAAGAAAATCTACATAAATCAATTTATAGATACAATAAAATTATAGATCTACAACACAAAATTTACAGCTAAATTCCAACCAATCATCCACATCTATTTATATAAAATAACCATATCATACGCATTAATCCCCCATGGCACGTGTCTCCTATTGAGCAAACTAATTTAATTAATATATTAAGAGATTTAATATTTTGTCTTTTGTCTTTGTTCACATTTAGTCATCTAATAAAGCTAAATCTATTACACAAAGATTGCCATAAACTCAAAGTAATTCATAGTTTCACTTGTCGACACGATATGTTTTTGTCCTTGTGTCTCAAAAAAATAATACTAATAATTTTCACACGTTTCATTAATAAAGAAAGAGAGATTTCTTTCATCTTCTATAGCCGATATCTGGATTCTCCTCCACCACAATTTATCCTTCTTTTAAACTCCTTCATTCCATCTATCACTTTTTAAAAAACTATTTATCACAAATCATCTTCTCTCTTAAACGTCTCACATGAGCAAGAGCAATAGCAATACATCAAAACCAAGAACATGAACAAGAACAACATGAAGGAGATGAATATCGAGACAAAGAAAGGGTCCACAATGGATGAGTGGCCTGAGCCCATCGTCCGAGTCCAGTCCTTAGCCGAGAGCAACCTCTCCTGTCTCCCCGACCGCTACATCAAACCAGCATCTCAACGTCCCACCACGTTAGAGGAGGCTCCTGCCGCGGCCAACATACCAATCATTGACCTTGAAGGACTCTTCTCGAAAGAAGGGTCGCCAGATGAGACCATCATGGCTCAGATAGCAGAGGCTTGCCGTGAGTGGGGATTCTTCCAGGTGTTGAACCATGGTGTGAGGCCAGAGCTTATGGACGCGGCTAGGGAGAATTGGAGAGAGTTTTTTCACTTGCCGGTTAATGAGAAGGAGAGTTATAAGAACTCACCAAAAACATATGAAGGGTATGGAAGCAGATTAGGAGTTGAGAAAGGAGCCATTCTTGACTGGAGTGACTATTACTTTCTCCATCTTCTTCCTCCTCATTTGAAAGACTTCAACAAGTGGCCTTCTTTTCCTCCCACCATTAGGTCCATCCTCTCTTCTTTAATATTTTCTTACAACCTTTTCATGAATATTTCTTTTTACTTTTTGGAGAGTTTAGGTAGAAGACCCATTTACCAAAAATTTAGTTGTTTTTCTTTAGTTAAAATGTAGGGAACAAACGGTACGTACTTGGGAAATTGTATTTTTCTTTTATTGGGAAGTGTGAAGAGAATCTCTTTATATACCATGGAATTTTGTGATATGTTCAAAAAAAAAAAAACATAAACAAAATTTAAAAGTACAGTTTTGGAACTTGATTCATAGATTTTTTAATTATTTTATATATTATTTTTTAAATAGAGAAGTGATCGATGAGTATGGCAAGGAAGTAGTGAACCTATGCGGGAGAATCATGAAGGTATTATCGTTAAACTTGGGATTAAATGAGGATGAGTTTCAAGATGCTTTTGGAGGTGAAAACATTGGGGCATGTTTGAGAGTTAATTATTACCCGAAATGCCCTCGACCAGAGCTGGCTCTAGGTCTCTCCTCCCACTCTGATCCTGGTGGTATGACTATTCTCTTACCGGACGATCAAGTTTTTGGTCTCCAAGTCCGTAAAAATGACATGTGGATTACCGTCAAGCCACATCCTCATGCTTTCATTGTCAATATTGGTGATCAGATTCAGGTATATTAAATAATTTTATTTTTAGAATTTATATTAATTTTAAAAAAAACTTATACAATATAAAAAGAAAAACAGAAAATAAAGTAAAATTAGTTAAAATAATAGTATACTAGATACATCACATACTATTACAGAATATCAAACAAATTGTAATAAAATGTTTATACACTTAATATTTTAAAAGAAACAGATAATTCTCCTTGTTCTTTTTTTTTAAAAAAAAAAGAAGAAATTTGACCATTAATATTACGACAAATTAATGCCGAATTAGTTATTTGACAACGAACGAAGAGTATCTAAGGCTATAGTTCCACGTTTTATACATGTTTTGAAATGCAAGTACAATTACCAGTTATTACTTGGTGCCAAATTACCTTTTTGAATTTTACCAAAAAAAGTTTTATTGTTGTTATTGTGTAAATATTCCAACAATAGAAATTATTTCCTAGATCTGTGTCGACCTGTTTTTGAAAACGACATTTTCACAAATAAAGTTATCCTCAATTATAATTGTTTTGAAAAAAATGGGTGGCTGTCCCTGTTTTGATACGAAATAAATAGTACAGCGATAATCCTTCCTTGCGCACATGTTTGTGTTTGGTTGCCCATGTTGATTTTATTTGTACAATAATGTATAACTAAACCGGCTACTAATCAAAATAATCTTACTTCTAAACCGGCCACTTTTAATCTTATATTATAAACTGGTATAAATCTTAGAATCAAAACTGATGTGTGTGTGTAATAAAAATGCAGATACTAAGCAACTCAGCATACAAGAGTGTGGAGCATAGAGTGATAGTGAACTCGGAGAAAGAGAGAGTTTCACTTGCTTTCTTCTACAATCCTAAAAGCGATATACCAATCCAACCATTACAAGAACTTGTATCCACTCATAATCCTCCTTTATATCCTCCCATGACCTTTGATCAATATAGACTCTTTATCAGAACTCAAGGTCCACAAGGCAAGTCTCATGTTGAATCTCATGTTTCTCCCCGTTAATTGTTTTCTCTTCCTATAAAGAAAAAAGTTAATATTTTGGTTGTTTAATCAAATTAAATCTGACTTGTATGTGTACAATCTTTCAATTTACAAAATGATTTACCTTGAAATAAATAAATAATGAATAATAGATATATTGTTATACAATAATCTTCTCTTATACTATGTGCCGAAAGTATCTAATATTTTGCAAGCTGATGTGAACATAGTTTAACAACATAATATAATATCTATCATTATCATTCGCACCTTGTTTAATTTTTAATCTGTCGCCATGTTTGAAAAACCTGACTGATAGTGACCAAAGTACAATTAATTAGCGTATAAAGATATGATACATGTATATAATTGTTGAACTCCAACGTCATGATAATCTTTCAATAGTGCTTAATCAACTAGTCTCACTAAACTATTAAATTGATTGCAGATTAAAACTATACACACCAATGACATATAAAGTTAAATAAATAAAAAGACTAAACCTGGTATATTATATATAAATGAGGGATATGGGCGTGAGATCATTTTCACTTTGTTAATGATGATGAATCATACATTATATTTACTGCGATTATATAATCTTGAGAGATTCGATATTACTGCAATTGTATATTGAGGGGGTTAGTGGTGGATAAGAAGATTGTGTGGATAATAGTCTAACAACAAAAAGCACGACTACTCTCTTGTAAGCTCTCATTCCAATATGGTTTACCTTATTATTCTTTGTGGATTAATCATTAGATTCAGCCTGTTAAACAATTGACTATATATAGAACACTACATATATCTAAATATAAAATGATAATTGTATTAAATGAGAATTATAAGCATGTGCATTTTTCAAAGTGGGTGGTAGGCACCACAAAGTGTCGATTTGGTCTTGTGATAGCATATAATATTATTTAGAAAAAGTGAATACTATATATAGTATTTATATAGAAAATACAAGTTGCATTTCGATTCACACTATATGGTTGTGTCTCTTTAATGAATCGGATGACTGAATATGGTTTTTATAAAAGGCCTTGAATTGATAATAGTGGATACAAAATGAATGGAATTTTTGTTGCAGAGAAGATCATAAAATATATGGTTTAGGAGAAAAATGAAGTTTCGGTTTACCTGTACCAAAAGCTCGAAGCAAACCGACGCAACGTAATTTATAATTTATGAAGATATCTTCAACTGTTTTGGAATGTAGTCATCGCTTATCGGTGGGAAAGAAGAAGGTGGAGAAGCTACACGACGGAACATGTCGTCGTTTTGATAGGGAAGAAGAAGAAGATACGGTATGTTTGAGTAGACTGATGGAGGTCTGCTACGGAGAGAGAGAGAGATCGTTTGTTTTATAAGTAGAAGAGTGTTACAACAGTTCTGCCTTGCGTTACACTCAATCTTTTTTTGGGCTTCTTCTACGCGTAGCCATCATAGGTTAGGCCCATATAATCTAAACTTGTTTCTATCTAAAGTTTAGTAATTTTCCAACAATTGTTTTGGATTCAGAACATTCATGTATGTAAGGTATGTAATTATATAAACTTTTATAACTATAGTGAAACATCTTATGAAAACTTAATTTCAGATAAAAAAATACCTAAAGTTTGGCTGTTTAGAAATATCAAAATGCAATAAGCAAGAGAAGATAGTTAATAAAACCTAACAACTGAAAATCTCTCTAATCTCCTTTTATATATATATATATATATATATATATATATATTTGGTGACTCAACCATAAAAAGAAAGATCAAATGTGTCCAAAGCTAGCTGTATTGTAACAGTATCAGGTTCAAAGCTTGAGAAGCAAGCAAGAACTCTCAAAAACGATTTAGATTCGCGGGTACCTTCTTGACTTTTGTATTTGTTCTTCGACTTCATTCATCCAATCGGAAAGCCACAATAGTCCTTTATAACCGTAGTATAAAACAGCTACTAGAAGAAAGATTAACATCACCAACATCACTACCTTCTTTGTGGCAACAGCTAGTTTCTGCATAGATTAGAAATACAGATGGTGTCTTAAGGAGAAGATGAGACATACATGTGTCTTCTCAGATTTCAAAAGGAGATGGAAAGTACCTGTAGCCTTGAGGTCTCCTTAATCTCTTGACCACGTTCACGCCTTTTCCTTCGCTTTGTAGCGTTTTTCCCACTAGGCTCCTCCTTCACCTAAGGTGTTTTTCCCACTAGGCTCCTCCTTCACCTAAGGTGTTTCATTAGAAGATCGTTTTTGTGAGAGTGAGCTTAACTTTCTAAGACCTGTTTTATTGTATCAGGTTTTACCTCAATCTCTTTGACATTGCGTTGTTGTAACACCGATTCAGCCATCTGTAGCTTGCTCTTACAGTTGGAATCACAGGGGAGTAGGCCGACACCAAACTGGTTCTTAGGTACAACATCTTTAGGATCAGAACCTGTGGCCCTATGTCCAGCTTGAACATCTTTGCATAACCATTCCTTCTTCAAAGTTAGGCACTTACAACGAACCACCACCTTGACCCATCAAAAAAAGATCAGAGGCCAGTAAGATCCCACGTGTATCTATGACAACATCACTGGAAAGATTACCTTTTTCCCACACTTTTCTGGCGATGTACACTGCCCAGGATGACACATCTCCGGACATAGATGCGTACAGTTTGGCAATTTCCTGTAATAGCAACATCCTTTAGCTTCAAAAAATTGGCTTTCTTCTAATGTTTATTCAGTGAAAAGAGAAAAAGAAACACAGAAAATAGAGCACCAGCGTGTTAGTTACCTGTGACAAGGTCCACGGCATGAGCGTGCCTTTGTTTGGTCCTTTTCAGACAATGTATTGTAGTAAATGCACTCGAATGCGTGCACCATCGCGCCACAGTGACATGATCTCTTTACTAGAGTTTTGCAAGGTGGACAATCTTCAGGATGGCACCGTCTAGGACAGGGATGTTGGCATCGGGGTGTTCTCTCCTGTACAATTCAGTATGAACGATAAGGAAGTCTTCCTTCTGACTAACTAACTCCATAAAGATGAAAGACATAACAGAAGTACCTTTTGACAGCGGAGGTCACACTTTTCACAGGACTCACTTCTTTTATCCAAGGATGAACTTCTTATGTCCAGGGGATGACAGGTAAACGAACAGTAAATGGTTCCCACATGGAAGAGGGTTTCCACATAAATTATCGCATGCAAATTGAGTTCTGTTAGAGCAAACCATCTAAGCCAAACAAAAACAAAAACCATCTATAAGTCCAATTGCAGTTAACAAGTTTGACAATGGACATACATTTGAAATTCAGTAACATAAAAGAGAACTGAGACTTGCGAGGTGGTGGCCAACACAGGGTCTCCAGACAAGCTCTGGACAAGGAGGGCAGGGAGAACCTGGAGTAGATTCAGCCTGAATATTCAACATCTCCTTTGTTGGTTTGAGCATAAATTCTCGGTTAGGTGGAGGTTTAGGACCATGGCACCTATGTCATAAGAAGCACACAAAATATAATATTTATAAAAAGAGAAAATATCAAAATTAGGAAAGAAAGATGGCTGAGAAAGAAACCTTAGTTTGCACTTGTGCCCACATGGGTATTCTTCATCACAACGGAGTCGACAAGGAGGACAAGCACCATAGTGGCATTTATGTGGCTGCATAAAATAAGATATAACATAAATTCCGCAAAATTCAAACATGGAAATGGCCACTGGCCACAAAAGTGAATATATAAAAGTCTTATTCTGATTCTTGTTCTACCTTTTGGTTTTGTCCATGCCTGCACAATGGGGTTATGTGACATAATTTAAAAGGTTTCTGATTTGTTTCAGTTCCACAGGGTACCTGAACCACATAAAGCAACCAATTGCATTGTTAATACAGGTTTAACATACGGAGATAGCCAAGAAAGTATACATAACACTATAACACTAGGCAGGATCATCAGGTAAGGTTGGCAGGCGTAGACCAAACATAGGCTTCAGGATCATTTTTTTCTGATTATTTTTTTGTTAGTAAATATAAGCTTATGCTCTCGGTTTTTAGTGTAAGCAACATCTCCATCTTTTACTAGTTGCATCCAACCAAAATTAAGAACTTCCAATAGATCCACAATAACAACAGAAGGAACATTCACCTACAAATCTTAATTCTCACCTCGAAATGCGTCTCACCACAAGCACATGATATCGATACCATAATTGGACAAGGAGCACATGGGCCTCTGCAATGAACACAGCAACAAGTAGTGTCATCCCACGTGTATACACAATGTTTAATCAGTTATAATCTCGAATTGGAAAGAAGACGGGCAAAGAAACTCCACAGCAAGATACTAAAGAACATACTGGTGACAAGGAGACTGGCATTTATGGTTTCTGCAACGGAGTCTTTTTCCACAAACCTGAAAATTTCGAACAAAAGCATTAGAAGCAAAGTCTGAATAGTGACAATAGACTAGATACAAGGACAAACCTCTGAGCATGGTGGACAATCACCATCACAACAACGGCGTCTACATGCATGACGTGCACAATCTCTCACTCTCTGGCATTTCCTCTCACACGCCAACTCTTGATGGCAAGGAACCGACTCTAAATTTCCATCAACAGTTGATTTGACTATAAAGCAAGAAGATATCCACACATTCCAAAACTGAAATGATAAACAAAAAAAAAACTCTCTTTCACCTGTTTTTTCGTTCCCCCACATCTGCAAGACATAGTAACCACAATCCTACAAGTCTCAATGCACGGACCGCGATGACACCTCTCTAGACACCTATGATACCCACAACCAAGAACTTTATCACAAGTCCCGCCACACAAAGGCGCCGCAACATCACAAGACAAGCCTTGGTAAAATTTCTTCCCACAGGGACAGCTCCTCTTCCCCTGATAAGGACACAATCCACATTCTCCAGAGTGACATCCCCTCTCGCATACATGTTTACCACAATTAAGCTTATTCTCACATGAAGCCTCACACCTAAACACTCTCTCACAGCAATCCTTCTCCTCCTTTACTTTACCACAACAACACCTGTAAACAGCGCGTTCCCTGCACGGTGGACACTCACCATCATGGCAAATCTCTCTGCACTTATGAATATCACAATCCAAGACACTATCGCAGACGTTTCCGCAAGAGAACAGCTTGTGCCCGCATCTACGAACATCTTCAACACCACCACAAAAGCACTGAGCTTTAACAAGCTTGGGGCAAGAGGCACAAGGTCCAGGATGACACAACAGCAAGCAACAGTGACCACAATTATCACTCAACGGCCGTTCACAGACCTCACCGCAAGAATGAGGCAGGATCCACGGGTTATCCGCCGGAGGATCCTCCTCCTTACCGCAGTAACAAAGGTACCGCCTTTGAATCTCCGACTTCTCATAAGACGATCTACATTTCGGACAGTTCCACAAAGCCTCCGCTTCTGACGGTCGCGTGACTGCACGTGCGGCTTGTAGATCCAAACACTGACGAGCCCATGACTGGATGCAGAAGAGGTGAAAGACGGCGAAGCATGAGGACGTGCAGGACCAAGTGGGGTCAGTGCGTTTGATGCGTTCAAGACATATAAGGCAAGAGACGGCGCCGGAGGAAGAAGAGGCGAGGAAAGATTGGATCTTTGCGAGGTCTATGGAGGATGGAGATGAAGATGAGTGGCAATCGAGGTAAGCTTTGAAAATGGAGTTGGCTAGATCATTGTGACGGTGCTGGTGGTTAGAATCGGATCCTGAATCGGAATCCGAATCGGAAATGGTTTGTTGTTGTTGCGGCGGAGGCTGCGGCGGTGATTTCCACCGAAAATCGGTGGTAGTGGTGGTGGCGCGTCCGGCCATATCAAACGTGTTCCTCCTTCATCCCATTAGATTTTTTTTTATTTCATTTATTCTCTTAACCCCAAAACCCTTAGTGGGTTTCTTAACTTTTTCTTTTTCTTTTTATTTATTTATTTTTTTAAATGAACCAATCGCGAACCGCTACGTGTCCGTGGAGTCTGTAAACAGTGTAAGAAACTCTTAAAATCGGTTCTTATTTAGTAGTTTTTGTAACCGATTCTTACACTGTTTATGGGCCCCACGCCTTAAGAAACCCTCTAAAGACCTCCCTTTAATCATGGTCTAAGAGCAACTCCATCAATGGTCCTTAAGAAGGGTCCTTAACAAAAAGTGGTGGTGGGTCCCACCACTTTTGTTAAAGACCGGTTCTAAAAATCCTTATTTAAGGACCGGTCCTTACATTGTTTCGTGGGCCCCACTGATACGTGACGACCCACGATTAGTTAGTTTTAATTTTTTTTTTTTTAGAACGAAAAAAAAGAAAAAAAAAGTTAAGGACCCCCGTAGATGGAGATGCTCTAAAGTCCTTTAACCTTTAGAAAGATCTCTGACAGCAACTCATATACAAAAAAGGATCTCTAAACTCCAATCACAGTCACAGACAAAGTGCATAAGAAGCCTATGATAAGGATTAAATCTACGGATGTAGATGTGGGCTCTCACTCAGGGATTGATGTATTCTCGAATGAAGTCTTGGACCTGAACAGTTTCTCCATTGAGTCCAGATGCTTCAGCGACAGTGACTTTGTTACAGCAATGCGAGAAGGAGAACACTTCTCCTTCGATTCCTATGGTGAAGTCATTCGCTATGTCAGCTGTAGATATTGCACTCCTTGAAGCCCTCAGTTTCTCACTGACGGCAAGAAAAGAAATAAAGATAATTAAGAAACGATGCCTGGCTTTACAAGAGAAGATCGAGTTGTTAATAAAAATGAATATCTTACATTTCTTTCTCCATCTGCTTCCTGATGAACTCCTTGGTGTGTGCGGTGAGTTTATCTGTCTTGTTACAGCAAAGGAGAACTGGTATCTTCTTCTTGACTACGTTGGCATTGGTCAGAATGTCATATAAGTACCTATCAAACCATGGCAATGCCTCATGTGTTAAGATTGTATGCACGTGTGAGAGAGAAAAAAAAGAGTTTGAAGTTACTCTGAAGCTGCACGACAGTTTGGGAGGAACTCTAAGGCGTCTACTACAAACACAATAGCAGCTGCCTGGGGCAAGAACTCTTCTAGCTTGGGTCGAAGCCGAGAGTGCCCAGGAACATCAACAAGATGAACAGGCTTGAGTTTTCCTTTCTGTAACGCAGAGAATACAAAACAACGTGGATTGGGAATCTGTTAATACATGCACCACATATGTTGTTTAGGACAGACCAAAGGTAAGAATCTTCACCTTAGCGTTTTCAGAGTGAAGAACGAAAGTGCCTTCATTCGGTTCCATTGATGTTACAGTGCCCTGATGGGATGACCCATCTCGGAGCTGCCAATCAAACAAATACCATCTTATAACAGCCAAAAGAATCATCAAGCTGACTTGGAAAATAAACATGAAGCCAAAACACTCACTTGATAGAAAAGCACAGTCTTTCCACTTCCGGTCAGCCCAGAAAGGAGTACAGTGTTGGATTTGGTACGTCTGACCAAGCGAACTGCATAAGACAAACAAAAGAATCATCGTTTATTTATGTAACAATCAAAGAGAAATATTTCATAAACCCTCAGAAAATACAATGACAGTTCTAAACTTCTAATCCAATACACACAAAATATTTACAAGCAAAGATGAACAACGTGGTGTCTGCTGTTACATACTGGATACGAGGAGCAAGATGGTTGTAAACAAGAGAACACCAACGGTGGCATAGAGCTGAGTCGGTGGTATCTTCTGAAGATACTCAATGCCTTGATTCGACCACTGCTCCGCCATGATTTTCAGATCTTCAAAGTTCTCCATTTCCTTCTCTCAAAGGCTATATACAACCTAAATCCAGAGATAAATGTCAAATCACCACAACACCATCCCAAGTTACGAACGGATAATGCTAAAAACATTACATTTGATTCCTTTGCTTCAACCAGATCTCGAGAATACATATACATTTCCAATCAAAATTCAACAGAGGAGAACTACAAAAGTTTAGAAAGGGAGGAAACGGTTAGATGAAGGAGACGGAAACGCACCGAGTAGGGAGGCGGAAGATGAATGCCACAAAGGTCACAGTGAGGAGGGGGGGAAGATGGATGACGACGGTGGAAGCGGAGAGACCACGGCGACGATGATTTATTAGTGTCATTCATTTTATTTTTAAGTATTTAAATGGGCCAAGAAAAAAGCCCAGCCCGTTTTGTTTCGCGAACGACGTCGTTTTCAACTGTAGTTATGCAGGGCAATATTGCTAACTTAGAGCATCTTTATCCTAGCACCCCCACTTGGGGTGCTTATTTTTTTGTTTTTTGTTTTTTTTTTTATTTTTTAAAAAAAAAAATATTAAAAAGCAACCAATCGCGGGCCGCCACGTGTCAGTGGGGCCCGCGAATAGTGCAAGATCTGTTGCTTAGAGGGTGCTTGTTTAAGCAATATAAGGGCATATTTATTGGGGGTCTCTTAGCAGAGATTCTTAACTTTTCTAAAATACGTTTCTTAACTTTTAACTAAGAAAACCTAAGAGACGTCTCTTAAATAAGAGTATTAAGAGCCGTCTCTTAACAAAAAAAATTTAAAAAAAAAAAAAAAGTTAAATTAAGTTAAGAACTTCATTCTAAGAGACGCTGATAAACATGGTCTAAGAGCTAGTGCTTAGAGGATGCTTAGCTTTTCGGTGGGTCCCACACGCTAAGCACCCCTCTAAGCACTTGGGATAAAGGTGCTCTTACTAATTATCGCAGGTTTTTTAAACTAGGATTCTTAGGGAAAATTGAAAAACTTTAAAACCTTTGTGAAACAGAAGAGATTAATGCAAACATTAAGGCTTTATAAAGTAATGGTGTTTTTATTGTTCAGCTCAAAAAGAAACAAAGTTAAATAAGATCTCATGCTCTCTTCTTTTTCTTCAAGTAGCGGATAGGCCACCATCACGTCGCTTCACGATGATCGGATACCGTTTTTGTGTTCTTGTAGTTGGAAAGAAAACCATCGTGTCTTTCTCTTCAGGAACCCAACTGCTCAGAAAATTAACAAAACAAAACCAAATCATTCTTCCTTCTTAGACTTTTGATTAGTAAAATATGGCTATTATCTTGTATGTGAAGATATTCATTCACCTGAAGCCAGTTACTAGGTGGTGAAGGAAAACAGAGATTGCAACCCTAGCCAGCTCATAACCAGGACATATCCTTGGTCCACCACCAAACGGTGTGAACACTTTAGAAGGGCTTGTTGTTGTTACCGAGTCGCTCTGCTCATCAACATCAAGAATGCATTGATAAGCTCTAAATCAAGATCAAGAAATGCTAAATGGCTATAAAAAATAATAATCTAAAACCTGCCATCTCCAAGGGTTGAAAGTGCGAGCGTCTTCAAAGTTGTTTGGGTCTAAATGAACCCCTCTAAACGATAAGAACACCTTGTACCCTTTTGGAATCTTATAACCTGTTTTTTTTTCATGTAAGAACTTTTCCCATTTTGGATACAAAAAAATGACTCAAAGTTAGGATGTATTTTACCATTGATCTCAACATCTGTGATTGCCCGCCTGAAAACACCACCGATGACGTTAGCTACTCTCAGAGTCTCGTTAACCACCTGAATCAAAATAAATTTGGTAAAAGATTAGTGAAATAGCTAGGGTCATAAGACAAGAGCTAATAAAATCTTCTAAGTAAGAACACTCACACACTGTGTGAATGGCATTGACTTGTAATCACTCCAGTCAAGACTCTCCGAATCACTCTTCATTACCTTAATCTTTTCATGCTCTTCCTGTTTATTCAACCAATCGAATACCAAGTCAACCAATAATAAAAGAAAAAAGGTCAAAGTAAAATTAGAATTACAATTAGGTCACAAGTCAAACACACATCTTTGGTTTATAGTACCATGCACAAATCTAGTGATAATTAAAACTATTCTAAGGGTAATACTTAAAAAAAATTGATATATTTATAAAAAAAATCACTTTTTAATAAAACAAAACCCTTTGTCTACACAACCCTAGTAAAGCAGCATGCACAGACTAGTTAATAACATAAGCGCATGCAGCTGGTCCTAAAATATCAGTTTGCATGCAGTAATAGATCGAAACCACGTGAACACACATGCACATACGTAAATAGATTATTTATTACTAAGCCTAGAAAATTTACTATACCTTGAGTTGAGCAAAAGCTAGAGGAGTTTCAGTGATAAACTTAACGGCTAGAGTCATGATCGTAGGTGTTGTTTCATAAGCATCGACAAGTATAGCCACAAAGAAATCAACAATCTCTTCATCTGAAAATCCATCATCCGCATCGATCAACGCCGCTAGCATATCTTTTTTTCTCTCCGCTCCTTCTTCCCTTCCCTTTCTCCTCTCCATAATCACCGTCGTCAACGCCTCCGCCACCTTCCTTCGCGCCTTAAAATACAAATTATTAGATATCAGAATAGTCTAAAATGATTAAATAAAAAGGAAGAGTAATTAAACTAATTAGTTAGAAATACTTTGATGGCTTTGCGGTAAGTGGTGGAGAAGAGAGGGTGAGAAAGAGAGAAGAACCCTTCGATAACAAGATGATACTCTTTCCTTAAATTCTCACTCCACTCCCCTGGATCATAGCTCGTTAGCTGCTTCACTGCTACGTCAAACGTTATCTGCATCATCATCATCAATCATTAGTACAACATATATCATCCATGCATATTAGCAAAAAAAGAAAAAATATGTATATACCATTCACATTGTCACATGGCCGGTTCTCAGTACAAACAGATGAAGCATTGGTTTTGATTTCTAAACTTTTAAAGATTTATTATACAAATACTGCATGGTTTCTAAATTTTTAAAAATTTATTATACAGTGGAATATTGAATTAAATAACTACAATGGAGAAATTGAAAAAATGAAATTTGATGATCAATGTTAGAAAAGATGCAACATATGAATAAAAAAATGGGAACCACCGACATAACACATATCACTTATAAAAAAATTCTATTAATATTTTTTAGTTATTTAAAATACTAATTTTATTATAAATTAAATAATTTATTTTTATTTTTAATACGAAAAATTATTATTTTAAAATGTTATTGCCCCCTAAATCTCATCATTCATGCATGCCTTTTATTTAATGTGTTACCTTTTTGGATTCTTCCATGAGGAGAACACGGGATGACCAAGAACCGAGATTAAACCGGACTAACCGGTCAATATCAACCAAGAGATGGTCTTTCATGGCTGAAGCATTAGCGAAGCTCATGGTGAAAGAGTGCATACGTTTATGCAAAGAACCTTCCATACGAATCAAAGAGTGTTTCCCCATGAGATTACTAATAGAAGCTGGATAAGAGCACTCGAAGAGCTTCCCTTCGTTCTGGAGAACGAACCGGTTCGTTTCCGCATCAGCAGAGAAAACCGTCCGTTCACCGAATAGATGCGTCATGAAAACCGAACCGTACCGGGCCACTCTCTCGTCGATGAAAGGCTCAGGATCATCCGTCTTGTAAGCTTTGATCAGCTGCAGAGTCTCGCCTATAAAAGGAAGCCCGAGACTTCCTGGAGGAAGTCCCATCTGCCGGTAACGGGTACGGCGAAGGATGAGGAGGAAAGCGGCGGCGACGGAGGAGATGAGGAGGACGAAGGCGGTGAAGAAGAAGGAGAGGGCCATGATGTTGATGAGATGATGGTAGAGAGGATAGAGGGAGTATTTATGCATGAATTAAGAGACCATTCATCATTTTTACTCTTTTGCATTCTTCATTTTATTTCTCTAAAATTGTATAGCTTTTAATATTCTATTAATATATGAATTGTTGAATAAGAAATAAATATTTATTTTTCCCTTTTATTTTATTTTTTGATAAAGGGTTGTTGTTTTTCCCCTTTATATCATTCTTATATTTGCTTGGTATCTTTTGACATTTTTAATTGTTCCCAAGATGTAGATTTATTAGCTTGTATTAGATTTTATGCATGTAAGACACTGACTACAGCAGATTTAGATTTAAGATTTTGTTTAAATGTAGCATATATACTAGCTTTTCTGCATATATAAGTTTTTGTGCAAATATAATAATAAGTTTATGATATTTTAGCTATGTAATGTATGTACATGTATTTGTGATGGTAAACCATTTACTAAACAAATAAATAATTAATGTATTTTCTAATATTTACCAAACATATAAATTATAAATCTAGAGATATGTAGGAAATAATACATCAGAAGGTGGAAAATGGAGATATGTAGGAAATATATAATATATCAGATAGTGGAAAATGTGGCTCCAATTGTTACATTTTTAACTTATTACATGTTTGGTTTAGATGATCTTTTAGAACCAAAAGATGAAATAAAATGTGTACCAAATCATAGTAGTGTAAATCACTTAATCCTTGTTTATATATCTGGTTAGTTTGTTCTTGCATTAGTGGCAAAGCTTTCACATCCAATTTTTTCTTGTCTAAGTAACTAGATTTTGTATATACGAAGTTAAGAACTACGAGTGTGAACTATAGCTTACATTTTTTTAACTTATTACATTACGTGCTTCTTGTCACAATCTGTGTAGATTATTGCGAGAATTCTACAATTGTCTTCGTGTTCAATTTTTTTTCTAAATGCAAATCCCACATCATCAAGAAAAAAGAAAGAAAGAAAGAAAGCTAGTTCTGCAGGCAGCCTGTTATACACATGATTCGAATCTCAAAACAGCCGTGTGCAAACTCATTTTTTAACAAAAGCGGATTCAGCCAAGTCGATGGCTCGGGCAAGACCAGCGGCTTTGTTCTGGCATTCACGGTGCTCGTCTTCCGGGTCACTGTCAGCTACTACACCTGCTCCAGCTTGAAGATAAGCCACCCATTCACGTCGTTTGTTGGCATCTTTGTAAGAGTACATTGTATTGTATTGACTTGCTGTCGGGAAAACTATTGTCCTAAGGGATAAAGCAATGTCCATGTCACCAGTGAACGAGACTCCACCAAAACCGCCACTGTATGGTCCACGCCGTGTAGGCTCGAGCTCGTCGATCAGTTCCATGGCTTTTACCTTTGGTGCGCCACTAACTGTGCCTACTGGTAGAGCCGCACGTAGTGTGTCCCAGCAAGATAAATCATCTTGTAACTCTCCTGTCACCTGCACATAGAACTCAAAATGATAAGGAAGATACTTAAATCTTTATTTGATCCAAGAGGTTGTATGATTAACACTTACCGTGGAGCTTATATGCATTACATGGGAATAACGTTCGATGTTCATAAGTTTCTCCACTTTCACCGAACCGTATTTGGCAACCTTTCCAACATCGTTGCGACCGAGATCGACCAACATGATGTGCTCAGCACATTGCTTCTCATTCTCAAGCAGCTCCTTCTCTAATCTCTTATCTTCCACCTCTGTTTTCCCTCTCCTGCTGGTTCCTGCTAGTGGCCGATTCACTATCTTGTTCTGCTTCAACGGTGATGAATAAAAGTTAAGCTTCATCGGAATAGTATCAATAACTACTACCACTTTAGATAAAGAAGTTTACCTGCTTTACTTTGGTTAGAATTTCTGGACTTGATGCAACCAAAATACATCCTCTAGCCTGATAATATATAGGACCACAAAAGCAATACTTGTTATCCACCACAACGACAAATACAAAGTTGTACATGGAAAGTTCTCTCCGTTACCAACCTGTAAATAACCCATATACGGACTTGGATTCACAACTCTTAGAGCTCTATAAACCTCAAATGGGTCTGCAAATGTTCTCCTTTCAAAACGCTGACTCAACACAATCTGGAATATGTCTCCTGCAAGTATATGTTCTTTAGCATTGACCACAGCCTCCTTGTACTCATCGCGTGTCACGTTTGAGTTTTCCAAAGCTGGCCCAAATTGTCGTGTCTGAAGATTCACGTTACCTGCAGCCAGCTTTGGACTGTTGAGATTCACAAAGAACAAAAAAGAAACAACTTTCAGAATAGTTACAAAAAAAGCTCACAAACTAAATCAAGTCAAATAGATACTTACGGCTCAATATCGTGTAACTTGGATACCAAATTCTCCAAATGTTGCACTCCATTACTGTATGCCGCCTCATAGGGCATGCTCCCATCTAGTCTAATCCAGTGGATAACATATGCTTTCTGCATAAAGGGAACCAAACTCTAATTACCAAACTTGGAGACTCCACAGGTAAGATACAACATGGATAGTAACAAAAGTATTACCTTCTCTACGTGATCAAACACAACTACATCGTCATAAAGACCAAGATGCATGTCAGGCAAGTTCCTATCATCCTCAGGGGCCTTTGAAAATGGAAGTTTTCTTTTTTCTACGTAGCGAACTGTGTCGTACGAGAAAAAACCAACCCAGCCACCTATAAAGATAAAGAAATCTTATTAACAAATACCACTCTAGGAAAAAGATAAAGCATGTAGAGAAGAAACGAAAGTCCTTAGTTCTTCCTTTGAGCTCTTGAAAGGCAAGAATTGGACATTACTATTTTAGGGGAAAAGAGAGGAAGATAGAAAAACTAGATCACATCAAGGGGAGAATGTTCAAATAAAGATCAACACAGGCAACGGAAAACAGAGACTTCTGTTCTTTTGACGCTCTGGAGAAACAACATGCACTTGTCCACTATTACGAATCCCACGTCGAAAAAAGTAAAAAGACCAAGTGTGAGGATCAAGGTTCCATGACTCAGAGACTTTTAGAAACTCACGTCTAAGTCATCTACACTATTATCACATGTATCAAGTCAACTCCTTAATGGTTACTTATTCTAGAAAGTGAATAGTTATAGACAATCAAAATGACAGTGTTACCACAAAATGCATCTGGAAGGTCCTGAACTAGGTGAGGATCAGGGTTCCATGACTCAGAGACTTTTAGAAACTCACGTCTA
The DNA here is from genome assembly GCA_905132765.1 of Moricandia arvensis. Taxonomy (NCBI): domain Eukaryota; kingdom Viridiplantae; phylum Streptophyta; class Magnoliopsida; order Brassicales; family Brassicaceae; genus Moricandia; species Moricandia arvensis. Next base: position 62,644 of record CAJHQP010002064.1, read on the forward strand.
AGTCATCTACACTATTATCACATGTATCAAGTCAACTCCTTAATGGTTACTTATTCTAGAAAGTGAATAGTTATAGACAATCAAAATGACAGTGTTACCACAAAATGCATCTGGAAGGTCCTGAACTAGGTGAGGATCAGGGTTCCATGACTCAGAGATTTTCCTTGGGATCTCCATAGGATCTTCAACGTATTCCTCAGTCAAGCTTCCATTTTTATGATCCATTACAATAACTTTATCCTCCTTTGCCACGATCTCCATCGCAGGTTGCGCTCCAACAACGCTATAACGACCCTATTAAGATCAAATAAACAATTAGAAACTGAAGAATATGAACTACAAAGATATATAGAAAGAAAGAGTTTTCTTACGACGCTCGACATCTGAGAGCCAGGCTCAACGGACTCAAAAAGAAAGCTAGGAGCTTCACGGTCATCTTCTTTAACCAGACAACGGTAAGCAAGAACAGGAGTGAGCTGATCAGAGAATATGCATCGGTAAATCGGTACAAGGTTTGTGCTCTTAGAAGCATCTGCAAGCTTCTTTATATCACTTACTGCAAAAAAAAAAAAAAAAAAAACACAAATCCAAATTCAAGTTTTCCGGTTCAATACCAAAACCTAACTAACCGAAAACCAAATAAACCTAAACCGCATGCCTAAAATCAAAGCCTATCAGAAATACAGATTCGAAATCAAACAATCCAAAACCCATTTGAAGAGCATTGATTCACCTATTGAAGCTTCCGACGAGACAGAGACGCATTTGATCGGACGGAAAGAAGAGGTTCTACCGGAATGTCCAGAAACCGTCACAGAAGAGGAGAGTCCGCGAGAAACCACCGCAGAGGGGACGAGGCGGCGAGAGAAGCTCAAAGGTTTCAGCGTCGCCACATTCATCGAGGAAGACATCGTAAGGGATTGAAGTAAGCGGTGGTCACGGGCTCCGGCGGCCGGAATGTTGAAGATTCAAAGAAGAGTGGCGAATGTGATATATATAAAGAGGATGTCATCATATTTATAAAACCATGCGACCATGTGAATAATTGTGAAGTTTACAATAATACCCCTCACCTGTAATTTTCTTACACCAAGTCACGTGCATAACTGCATACAAAGAAGTGGATGCCTGGGAGGCTAAACTCTTTTGGGTCCACTGGGCCTGCTCTCAACGTGTATTTATTTATTAACCAAATGGTTTATATTCCCAAACCAGATAGCGATAACAATGTTGGTTCGTTGAGTCAATTGTAAAATATTATCAATGTAGAAACTTTGACATTTTCTTGAATTAACAACCATAGTGATATAATTGGAAGGTTGCTTTAGCTGCTACCAACCAAAATCAAATACATCCACATGATAAACATTTCCATTTCTGTTATCTACCTCAACGGTTAACAATATTATTATTCATAGTCACATTTGTTACTCCATAAACAATTGGTCCATTTTCTTGTTTCTTTTCTCATCCATTCAAAGTCTCTTTCAAATATAAATGTTATGTAACTTAGAGACCAAAACTAAAAGTTGTAGCTATTGCTCTTTTGTTTCTTATTCAGTTGTATAATGATGAGTCCATTCACAAGCCAATCATCATGGCATCTCCACCGGTGAAAGCAAATGGGTAAGGCAAACACACAAGCAAGGAGAGGAAGAGAACCAGGATTCCTAGATACATATACTTCTCATCAGGCTCTGTGATTTCCTCAGCAAGCGGCGCTATAGGTCCACGCTGCAAGAAGAATATCAGCACCACCCAGTAGAATGCTACATCACTGAACAACGCAGATAGACCCAGAAGCGCTATAGAGACACCCGTGAGCCTTGTCGAGGCCTGAAGAAACCATTTAGAACCAAAGAGTTCACGGATTAATCTTTTAATGTTATATAGGAATGTTCTAAGTCTGGGTTTGAAGTTACCTTTCTACCCCAAATGGCTAAAGCTATTCTACCACCATCGAGCTCTCCTGCAGGGATGCTGTTAATGCCATTGATGAGAAGTCCAGCCCATGCCCATATCACAAGTGGGTTCAAAGATATCGAAGTTCCATCCTTTAGTACATCACCAAGTAAGAGCTTTGCTATAGAAACGATAAAGGCAAAGGTGCAATAACATATTAACACTCTTGATTCAGCCTTTAAACATTCATCATAATAGCCTAACAGCTAAAGCTTACCAATACCACCAGCGAGAAAGGACTCATGAAACACTGATGAGTCAACTACAACGCCAATGCCGTCACTTGGAGGCACGACTAACCCTGCAAGAAACAAAACCAAGCCCAAAGAAAAGCCTGCCAAAGGTCCTGCAGCTGCAACCTTCAAAAGATCTTCTCGTTTGGGTACGATGTTTTTGATTCTTGTTATAGCACCGAAAGAACCTATCTGCCATCTAAAACATGTTCATCAAATGTCTACAAACCAAATTTTCAAATGAGAGGAGGTTCCTTTTCTTTTAAAGAGAACACTGCATCTTCACCTGCCAACTTGGAACAAAGAACGGAACACCAAGCTTTATCCCTAGGTTGTTTGCAACTAAAATGTGTCCCAGTTCATGTACTCCAAGGACAAGAGCGGTGACAAGAGCTCCTGGTAAGCCATCTTTCAACAGCTCAAGGTTGTCAAATGCTGATCTGCAATCAAATTCATGGATAGGGGAGGGAAATGTTTATTCAATTTGATGATTTGGAAGCATAACATGTCCGAATAAAACAGGGGTTTAAGATGCTCTTACAGTAAGTCGGATTGCAAGGCCGGTACATTACGGAGAAACAATGTAAACAATGCCACCAATCCAAAAGAACCAGCAGCAAACCATTCAGGAACAGCTGCGTTTGTAAGTATTACCCAGCTAAAAGTTTAATAATTTGAGAGAGATCCTTATAAATGAGGAACCATACTTAGTTACTAAGATAACCTGTTGTCTCGGGTTCCAAGGACCTTCGAGGAACAACAACAGCCACAGGTTTATCATCCTCTGGATTAGAGAGAAGAAAAAGCTTGTACTGGTCACCAAATTTATTCTGCAGATTGATGAGAGATATTTACTATTAATCTTTGCCACAACATGTGCTTGTCAAATTTCTTAGTTAAGCAAGAACACTCAAGAAGCAGAACTGTTACCTCCAATCTTGTCTTTATCTTCTCGTAGCTTTTAGCAGGCTGGCCTCTTAGATTTCCTTTGAACAACACCCCTCCCTACCAACATTGGAGAGAAGTTTCACAACCTCGCATGCATGATAATAACCTTAGCAAAAGAAGCTGATGAGTTTCTCAGTGGCGCACCTCATATGGTTCTTGGCTTGTAACAAAGAAGGTGTCAAACCCAAATACTTGATCCTTGAGGATATCAATTGTTTCTTTGGGGAGTCTCATGGATTCATCCAATTGTAACGGCTGTTCACAAAAGCTTTTTATGAAATATATAAATAAAAAAGCATTAAGCTGCTGGTTTGTAAATAACATTGTTGATAATACTTACATTCACACCAGGAAGAGGAGAACCAGTGCTAACTTCTAATTTATCACCGTCCTATTCCAAAATGCAGTAGATTACAAATACATTCAGAAACAATACCAAGAAACTATATAGATAGTTAAATCAAATATTACAGGAATTAAGGTACTTAGTTACACTAAATTCAGCACAAGATGTCATTATTTCGTACAAGGAGAAGTAGAATACAAAAGGTTCAAGTAATTAGCTGTATATACATATCAATTTAGATTCAATTCCCCTGAAGCTACTAGTCAGTAAACAACACTTCTTAAACGATAAGCAAAAGTTACGAAGCTATGCATAAAAACAATACCTGAGAGCTAAACTGAGCTTTGTTTTCCTCTTCATTTCCCAGAGGTTCATTCACAACAGTTGCCTCTGAAATCAACTCAGTAGGAGGAGTCTGTGAAGGAGGCTCATCTCCTAAAGCCTCTTTATCTTCTTCACCACTTTCCTGCAAAGAAAAATCATTATCACAACAAGGAAAATCATAAACAGAATCCATAGACTCTACAAGAAGCCAAAGCAAACACCTCATCGTTATTGCCATCTGGTTCTGTTTGTGTATCCGTCACTCTACAAAAAGTCTCTCTCTTTCTGCAAACTCCAAAATACAAAGCCACCAGATAAACAGAGAAGTAACAGAGAAACAAGTAAGAAAAAAAACTAAAAAATGAAACCTTTGAACTCGGAACAGCTTCAGCTCCTTCTTCCTTCGAGTGATATCTCTCTGCCCAAAATCTAAACTCGAAGTAGCTACCAATGGCTGAAACTGAAGACTGCAACGTGAGCTACATTGCGATAAGACGCCGTAATTGCCGCGAAAACTAGCTGCCAGATTCATATCGACCAACAAACTCCGCAAAGTCTAGACCTTTATGTTCTCCGATGAAAAATCTGGTGTCATTAAATATCTTAGGACGTAAAGATTTGTTTTATTTTTTTGTCTTCAACGATCGTGGTTCTTATCGCTGGAGAAGAACAGAGGATCTTTCATTTATCCACTGGAGGAGCTCTTTCCAAGACTAACGCTTTGTAGTTTCACCGACTTGGACGACATGTAGTGCCTTTCTTAGTATTGAAAAAGTTAATTTAATCGACACGATGTTCTCATGATGATATAAAAACGTCACGCATGTTTTCACGCAATCCTTCTGAAACTAGTTGAGCCAAGCCGGCAGCCAGCGATACTTTTCAATGCTCACATCTCAGGTGCTCTGCGAAAACTGAACTTTTGTTACGTCAAACTTTTCTCGGTAGAATCAAACTGAAACTTGTACAAAAAATTGAAAAAGTTTGCAAGCAGCAAGCCTAACATGTGTGTATACATGGAAGTTTTAGCTCTGAGCCTCTGGATTTGATGCAACAAGATCAAAAGATATAAATGTAATTGTTTCAAGCCACAAAGAAGAGGAAAACAATGAGGAACAATATGATAACAGCAAAGATCTTGATCATGAGCCATCTATTTGATGAAATTCTAGTGAGATGCTGCAGAAGAGCGCTGCGTGCTCCCTCTACATTAACTAACGACTCATCCATATTGTCATCGATTCTGTTCCACAAAACCACATGTGTTAAACTAAGTGTTCCCTGGAACTCTGTATATAGTGAGGTTTTGGGTAAGAACGTTAAAGAACCTGATAGCTAGCTCTCCCTGTTGAGTAACCATGGTAGCTAGATGTGTGAATATTCCACTGAGCTCTGTTATTGTTGATTCGACACTGTGAAGCGCAACAGCTCGGTTTTGGCTATAATTCTCCTGCCTGGGGACTGTTTGCTGTAACATGGACATCTCCATTTGCTGCGATGGTGCATTCTCTATCGCTGATCTGCGTCTGTTTGCCATGTCATGAACCAAAACTCATATATTTATACATTGTTTGACCTTAAAGCATAACTAAGAACAATCAAGAGTTGTTAGTTATGGAAATCAGGACATACCTAAGCTGGCTACCTGAAGGAGCTCCACTATTTACTTGTGGCAATCTGGTCGGTAGCAGAACACCAAACCTAATTAGATGAGAGCAACTGTTACTTGGGAGATAGTTTATAGAACAAAACTCACAGTGGCTGTTGTAAATTCCCGGAAGGAACTGATGAATTTGACCAAGGAGGAGGCTCAGGAACAGCTTTTGCATTATTCTGATTATCTACTACTGCATTTTTCGCGGAAAAGAGTTGTTTCCTGTTTTCATGAGCCTTCATGTTCTGCAGGAAGACAAAACTTTTCTCAGTTACATACTAGGAGATACAAAGAAATCGATAAATCTACAAATCCAACCTCTGATCTCGCAGTTAGAACATCTTGAAACTGCTTTGTAGCTCCCATGAGTCTGGTTTTCAAGTCATCACAAACAGCTGTGTAGTGACCAACTTTGTCATGTGAATAGCTCCCATCAGCGATCTCCATGTTCTGAAGGGTCTGCAGATCAGAGAGTGCCATGTTCAGCCCTGTGATATCGTTCCTGATCAACACAGTTAGCTCCTGTATCTCCAAAGTCCGGTCATTGAAAATCGACGATTCTTTTGCCACTGCAATAACCACCAGACAATGTCAGAAGAGGTAAAGCTAATTTCAAATCATTACAAGTTTCATTCCATTACAAGACAGCTTTCGGAAACTATGTCTGAATCTCGTTGAAGTCCAAACATCCTAACGCCTAACACCAATGTGATTCATCAACAGTTTCAATTGCAATCACTACAATGTCTCTAGAATCATTGCAAGTTTCATTCATTACAAGACAGCTGTCGGAAACTATGTCTGAATCTCGTTAGAACCCAAACATCCTCACGCCTAATTCCACCGCGATTCATCAACAGTTTCAACAGCAAACACTACAATGTCTCTAGAATCATTGCAAGTTCCATTCATTACAAGACAGCTGTCGGAAACTATGTCTAAATCTCAAACATCCTAAACGCTAATTCCACTATACGTAACAATGCGAGAGTAAATCTGATTCTGAACCGTACATTTAGCGAGCCTCGCGGTCTTCTGAGACGTTTCGTGGATACGCAGACCGATCTGGGAAGCCTTCTTGTTGAACTCGGATCTTGAAGATCCCGGCGGCGACCGTTTGGAGGATGTTGGATCACTCTCAGCTTGATGGACGGACGGGATCGCTCCGATCTTCTTCAACGTTTGGGAGAGTGAATGAAACTCCGCCGTACGATCACGGAACGTTGATCCCATCGTAATTGGATCAGGATCACCGGCCCAAAAGCTTGATTAGTTTCTTCCTCAGATGGTGAGCTCCATTTCCTGGAGAAAGAGACACTGAAACAGAAAAAAGGTAACTAGTGAAAACTGCGTGTCGTTGTTATGTTCTAGCATGAAACAACTTGTCGTTTGAACCGTGTCGCGTTTTTTATATGTGCAATCGAAAGGTGTGACATTGCCCAATCTATCTTGGGCCCAGAGCCCAATATTATGAGAACAACTATACCCGTCAGATTTGCTAAAATTCAAAAACTGCTCTTCTTTAATCTTGGAGAAAAGTGTCGGCAAAAAAAAAAAAAAAAAAAAATCTTGAACAAAAGTTACATGAGAACCAGGATTCCTATAATTATCTTTGTAATATTTTTCGTAATTTACAATAACATAATTAGCTAACGTTTAGATTGATATTGGGCTTAACAAGGGATTTGAAGCCTATTATTATTAAAAGCCCATTATATGATTAAAAAGCCGGCCCACAAAAGATAAATAAAGAAGACTTGAGAATAGAAGCAAGTAGTAGTTCAAAGGGGTTTTCCTGGAGAAGAAGCAAACTTGAAGCTCCTTCGTGAACAGATCGGAACTTCACATCTTCCCCGGAGAAATCGAGTTACTAGTAGGAAGGTTAATTCTCCGAACATGGATGTGATAAAGACGCAGCAAATATCAGCAAGGACGATCGAGAAAGTGGTCGTTCATCCACTCGTTTTGCTTAGTATCGTCGACCATTACAACCGCGTCGCTAAGGACTCGCGCAAGCGCGTTGTCGGCGTGCTTCTCGGTAGCAGCTCCCGTGGTATCGTTGACGTTACAAACAGCTACGCAGGTTCGCCTTCACCTCCCTATCTTCGATCTCACTGCCTGGGTTTCTCAGATCTCAGATTATGTTGAGGTGTTTCATTCGTATTTGAATTATAGTGAGATGTATGTATGGAAGCAATGTAGGGTTGAAGGAAAAATTAGAACTTTAGGTTGATTTATTGGAGGTTTAGTTGTATTTGAGATTGCACAGTCACTAGCTGTTGCTTGCATATGACTTTGGCATTTGACATATTGATCTGTAGTGCCCTTCGAGGAGGATGACAAAGACCCAAGTATCTGGTTTCTTGATCACAACTACCATGAGTCAATGTTCCACATGTTCAAGAGAATTAATGGTATTAAGCTCAAGCTTTGACCATATATGACGATGTCGAAACCATGTTTTTAACGAAAAGTTATTTGCTTTTCAGCCAAGGAGCATGTTGTAGGTTGGTACAGCACAGGCCCTAAACTTCGAGAGAATGATTTGGATGTTCACGCGCTGTTCAATGGGTTAGTTTCCAGCTCTATCATTGCGAATTGTTTACCATATTTCTTATGCTCTGTTGACATGCGAGATAGATTGAGGATAGACTGGTCCGTTTTAAGTTATGGCGGATCATGTTTTAGGCAGAAAGGCGTTTTACTTTCCCCTCCTTACATCTTCGTGTAGCTTTTGTTTCGTTTCCTATTGAGAATCTTCGTTTTACTTTTGCTGCTGCAGTTATGTTCCAAATCCAGTGTTGGTCATTATAGATGTCCAGCCTAAAGAACTGGGGATTCCCACAAAAGCGTACTATGCAGTGGAGGAAGTCAAGGAGGTAAGATACGTACGCTCTTAATCTCTTACATTTTTGTACAGTTGTATCCTTATATCTAATCAGCTTGATTAAATACTCCGTTGTCTCTTCAGAATGCTACTCAGAAAAGCCAGAAAGTCTTCGTTCATGTGTCTACAGAAATTGCTGCTCATGAAGTCGAGGAGATTGGTATGTCTAAAACGATAAAAGCCGTCCTTTGTGATAGTATTTTAGCAAAGTCTTCTGACACGTACGTTGTTTATTCTCGTTTTCTAACAGGTGTGGAACATTTGCTAAGGGATGTGAAAGACACAACTATCAGTACCCTGGCGACTGAGGTTTCTGTCTTTATAATACTTGAACGTTTCATTATCATCTCTTTAAATGTCTGCTGAAATCATGATGGGTGCCTTTGGGGTTTACTTTTATTGTTCTTGCAAAGTTATATTTATTTGAAAATAATAGTTACCGTTTGAGTCAGACTGAGAGAATGTATTGTATTTTTCTCCAGGTCACTGCCAAACTTACTGCTTTGAAGGGGCTTGATGCACGTCTTCGGGAGATCCGGAGTTACCTTGACCTTGTGATTGAAGGAAAGCTCCCTCTAAATCATGAGATTCTATACCATCTGCAGGTGAGAGCTTGCATATCTTCATTTTATTGTTCTGATTGACATTGTCCAAGTCTATCTTGCTCATTGTAGTTTTATAGTCTCTGTGTCTGCAACTCTGGATTTTATCTAATGAAATATTCCCGTCTGCAGGATGTTTTCAACTTGCTTCCAAACCTGAATGTGAACGAGTTGGTCAAGGCCTTCTCAGGTGAGTTTCACCAGTCAATTTTATAATCTTTGTGCTGCTTTCTTAAAGCATTGGATGCATTAGTCTTAACTGCAATTATTATGTTGTGCAGTGAAAACAAATGACATGATGCTCGTTATCTACCTATCGTCCCTCATCCGTAGTGTAATTGCGCTCCACAACTTAATCAACAACAAGGTTAGATCATAACTCATTCGCTCTCTTAGGTTCTTAGCATAGCACACAATAATGTGTAGTGCCATAAGAGGAAACCAACTTATTAAGGTTGTTATGTATCAGTTGCTGAACAAGGAACATGAAAAAGCAGAGGACTCAAAGCCCGTGGCCATACCCGCCACCAGCTAAATCACGCAGACCAGACAGTCATCATTGTCCCTTGCGATGAAGACGGCTGTTGTGTGTTGTCCCTCCCGGAAGAAAGTGACAAGCCTCGGGTGGTACGAACGAGATTAGTTTGATTTCAGGTCTCTTTCTGAGTGTTTATTTACATCCGTTGTTCTGATTCAGAATATGTCAAAGGAGATTTTTTTCGTTTTTATCTTTAAAGAATGGTTAGGTGATACGAAGTTTCATACGTTAATACAAAATGTTTTTGCTTATCAGTATATATTCTCATTACAAGTGTTGCGTACTATTATCTAAACGGAGAACTTTAAAAGGTGTTTTACAAGAGATCATAAGTGACGATGAGTGAATATTAAAGACTAATAAGTAGTGCAATATGATTGAACAAAAGCGCCTGTAGCTCAGTGGATAGAGCGTCTGTTTCCTAAGCAGAAGGCCGTAGGTTCGACCCCTACCTGGCGCGGAACAGTACTATTTTTATTTATTTTTGTTTATCTTATGAACAAACCATTTACACATTATAGACATACAATTATAACAAGTCATATCTTATATATTATTTTGGTTTACTCAAATCAATTGCAATACATTTTTTAAATAACTCACTTTTATATTATTTTAACCATTTGAAAATTAGATTAGCTGGCTTTATCAATCCATGAACACCATCTGCCTCTGCTATCCATGTGCAGTTTTCACAACTTCCGGAATCTTTCGTCGCATCAAAAATGGGGAATGTGCCTCTGTCCAGTTTTCCTTGACTAAACCCACATAAATAGAGTGTAGTTAACCAAATATTAACATGGAAACTCCATTCATATAAGTCACCCTTTTTAAGAATCTTGGAACCCATATCATCATCTCGAGATTTGCAGTGAACTCCAAGAAGATAGTCATTGTTATTCTGAATCTTGACTGTAATAAGAGGACCAAAGTGTATATCTGGTTGCGGAGCTTTAGAACTTGTCAAAGGTACCACTGTCATGGAGATAGTAAACACCGAGCATACAATAGATATGAGTTTTTTTGTTGATGAGTTCATTGTGATGATTTTTTAGTGTACACACTCTTCTCAAGAGTTCATAATTTATATGAAAATAAATACTAAATTCTAACAATTCCAATTTTTTATAGCTTATTTTTGGAAAACTAAATTAGTCAAAGTCATTAAAAACATATCTGAGTAGTTACAGGAAGGAAGTTACATAATATCCCATTTGTTTTTTAGCTCCAGCTTCAAAAATCATTTTTCAGAGCATTAATGCATATTATACAGAGACATGAAGATAAAACACATCCTTGTCACTTTTAAAATATCCGCTAGTTCACCATTTACTTGTAATGAAAAAGAGACAGTAGAGAAACACAATCTTTTAAAATATCCACGAGTTCAAATTTAAGTTGAACTCGTGATTTTCTATTCCTTTGAAAGTCTACACATACACTTGCTTTGAAACTTGAGTCTCTCCTTATTTGGAAAAACCTACTAATCTTCTCTATTCATTAGCATAAACTCGAAAGATAATATTTATAAAATATGTTTTTTATAATGTTTTAGCAATAGTTTTTACACATTCTAAACATATAATATTATTGATTTAGCAATTCAAACTCACAAGTCATTTCTTATATTTTATATCGATCAACTGCAACATATATATTATTTTTGAATAACTCACTTTTATATTATTTTAACCATTTAAAATACAGAGTAGCTGGCTTTAGCAATCCATAAAGACCATCTGCCTCAGCTATCCATGTGCAATTTTCACATTCTCCGGAATCTCTACCCGCATCATAAATTGGGAATGTGCCTTTGTTTATGTCTCCATGACTAAATCCACAGAAAAAGAGTGTAGTTTCCCAAAAATTACAATAGAAGCTCCATTGATATAACTCACCCTTTTTAATAGTCTTGAGACCTAGATCATCATCTCGAGATTTGCAATGAACGCCAAGAAGATAGTCGTTGTTATTCTGAATCTTGACTGTAGTAAGAGGATCAACATGTATATCTGGTTGCGAAGCTTTAGAACTTGTCAAAGGTACCACTATCATGAATATAGCAAACACAATAGATATGAGTTTTTTTGTAGATGAGTTCATCATGATGATTTGTTAGTGTACATACTCTTCTCAAGAGTTCATAACTTATATGAAATGAACTGCTAAATTCTAGAAAAAAAAGTAATTTACATATACCTTATTTTGGAAAACTTAAATTAGTCAAAATCCATTAAAAACATATCTTAGTAGTTATAGGAAGAATATATTGATCATATTGTCTTCTTAGGAATTCATAAACTATATGTAATGAAAAATTAAAATTCTAGCAAATATGATCTAAATTTGGCTTCTTTTGAATAATATAAACTAGTCAAAAGTCATTACAAATATATCTGAGTAGACATACGAAGGAACTTATTAATGATATTGGTTTCTTAAGAATTCATAATTTCTATGTAGTGAAATACTAAAATTTAGAAAATGTGAATAAATTTTTTATGTAATGAAATACTAAATTTTAGAAAATGTGAATAAACATTTTTATAAAAGTTTAAATTTATATTAGTTCGTCATTCTTAAATTAAGATATTTTTCTTGCAATTAAATATGATTTCAAATTTTATCTTTCTTAGATTTATTAATCACAAGTTTCTCATCCCTTTTTTTTAGTTTATGTTTGGTCCTTCCACATAGCTATATCCTCCTCACCTTGATCAGCTTTACGTTTCTTCTCCTCGATCTCAGCTTCTATAGAATTTAGAATGAACTCTAAACATATAATTTAATCGATCCAGTTGATCTCACAAGTTAATCCCACAAAGATAATATTATTTTTATTTAATCTTCACACAAACATATAATTTTTGTTGTGAACATTATATATTTGCAATACATATTTTTATATTAATGTGTCCATTTAAGAAACAGAGGTGGGGGCTTTGCCATGTATCCATGAAGACCATCTGCCTCTGCTATCCATGTGCAGTTGTAACAGGATGCTGAAACTTGACCTTCTTCATAAATTGTGAATCTGCCTATGTTTATGTTATCACGACTGAATCCACAGTGAAAGAGTGTAACTGCAAAAAAAGCATCACGAAACTTCCAGTGATACAACTCACCCTTTTTAAGAAACTTGAGACCTATATCATCATCTCGAGATAAACAATGAACTCCAAGAATATAGTCGTTGTTATTTTGAATCTTGACTGTAATACGTTCATGTTCATCTGATTGCGAAGCTTTAGAACTGGTTACAATCATGAAGATAGTAAACACTAAGCATACAATAGATATGAGTTTTTTTGCATATAAGTTCTTCATCATGAATTTCTTAGTGTACATACTCTTTTCAGGAGTTCATAATTTATAGGCTAAATCCTAGCAAATATAGTTTCATTTAACTTATTTTGAACAAATTAGTCAAAAGTTATTAAAGGTATATGTGAGTACTACTAGGAAAGAAAATATATTTTCTTAAAAAGTTTAGTTATGGATAGTCACATATATGGATGATCATTATGAAATATATCTTGTAAAATCTTATAGATATATATATAAATCTATGAGAGAAGACTAAATATTTGTATTTCTATATAAGTGGTTCACATTATTCATGGATAGATATACAAGAATCTTTTTTCTCTTTCTATCCACAGCAAATTTCATTTTAAATTAAAATAGTTTTCTTCCAGTTAATTATGATTTCCAATTTTATCTTTCTTACAATTTATTAATCAAAAATTTGTCATTCTTTTTTAAGTTTCACCAATTTTTTTTAAAATGTATTTTTGGAGCAGATAATAAAAACAATCATTCTGGTCTTAACCATCTAAATATACTTTTGAAACTGGTTTCCTTGTCCAATTAGTGTGGTCTCGCCGAAGAAGAAATGTCCATCAACACCAGTGTTTGTTTAGTATGGCGTATTGAGAAATTTGAATAAGGTGTTTGTTTTTCCTCTTCATTTTCTAATTAATCTCAGGACATCGCCACGATGTGTTACGAGGTACACACGAAACAGCAAACATTCTGTTATCTTTCATAGCACTTTTATTTCTTTGTGTACAACAAAAACATGAAGTAAACAAAGAGTCTGGGTGGTGTAGTCGGTTATCACGCTAGTCTCACACACTAGAGGTCCCCGGTTCGAACCCGGGCTCAGACATAAATTTTTAACCGTTTTGCCACGTCAGACATATTTTTAACCTTTTTGCCACGTCAGACATATTTTTAACCTTTTTGCCACGTCAGACATATTTTTTAACCTTTTTGCCATGTCACCAGATTTTCACATAGGTGGCCACATCTTAAGATTCACGAATCGAATTCATTCACACTCAAATTCGAATCTGAAGAACTCATCGGAGCTTGATTCTCTTCGTCGTCGGAGCCGATAACGATTTCATCTTGCGGCGGCTCAGCTTCTGAGAAATCAGAAGAGACGAATCGAGTGATATGGATTGGGACAACGTAGCAGCAGAGGATGTGATCGAGGCTCTACGAGAAGTGGAGTGGTCGACGCCTCCTCGTTCATTCGGCGAGTTCTTCTCTAGATTCGCGTTCCCTCGCTCTTTCTCTAAGTGGAAGAGCCGTCTCAAATGCAATCTCTACTAGTAATTATTTTCACTCTCTCACTCTCTCTCTCTCTTCCATTGATCTTTATGTTTGTTTCGTTTATTGTTTGCAGCTATCGAACGAATTACTTTATCCTGGTGATTTTCGTTCTGGGTTAGTGATAAAGCTTGTAACTTTGGGTTTTAATTTAACATCTTGTGCTGCTTGTTGATTAGATGTTTCTGTGTTGTGTTGACTCAGGTCTTGCTCTTATTACAAGACCATTGGCTATTCTGGGTGCTGCTTTTACTGCCTTAAGCTTAGCTTTCCTTAACGACAGGTAATGTGACTCCGTTTAGTTGCTGCTTCTCATGGCAACGTGAAGTTGGCATAGGCCTCTACTCCTTTGTATGCAATGGTTGCTCTTGAACTGGATTTTCAGTATTGGATTCGATTCGATAGGTTTTTTGGTCTTGGTTCTTGAAATTTGAGTGTTTCAAGGTGCTTTGTTACATCCCCGTGTGGCGGTCTGGTTGTTCATGTTAATATCCGGCTTTGATGTTAGTTTCTTTTCTCTTAGCTGTGGTAGTAGTGTGTGCGTGTTCTCTCTAGCTGAATCTATTGGGTGTTCTTCAAGCTTAAAAGGGAATCTTTTTGCAGTTTTGCGGCTACTTTTAATGAGAAGTTTATAAGAACTATTAGGCTGTTCTCTCCACACTTGGCAGCCAAGATGAGGCCTCCCCACATGTGAGTTTCTTTCTTAATTTATTTTCCATGGAAGATAATATAAAGAGAGTTCTTAGTTACAACTCTATATAATGCGAGCACTTGCAGGCCTGTCATACGTGGGAGATCAGCAGCAAGAAAGACGGTATACGTTTGTGGGAAACCACGATGGGTATTTGTCGTCATTTTCCTAACAGGTACTTGAATACTCACTATCCCTTGTTATGTATTGATTCAGCAAACTGATCAATCTCTTGGTTTGCTTACGTATGTAGCTAGCCTTGTCATGTGGTTTTCTTCCTGCGGTTTGTTGTGGGTCCTCTATGCATTTCTCACTTCCCTCGCCGGTAAGTTATTCCACTTGTTTAATCATCGGTGTCCTTTGATGGAGTTTTGTTTTTGACACATGAGATTGTTGTTTCGCTCAACAGTGATCATTGTTCATGCAAGCGTGAGAACACCAAATCTCAAGGCACGGTTGAACACATTCCGTGAAGAGTTCCGGGCTGTCTGGCGTAACTACAGTGAACTTTAAAGTCACAAGGTCGCTACTCGCTACACAATCTAGAAGCAAACCGAGCAGCTGTCATGTTGTCAAGTAAGGGCATGTCTCTCGTCGCTTTAAGCAGTCTAGGTTGCTAATCTCTGAAGTGAATGAATCCCTATTGTTTTGTCAGATGATGGTAGGTAAAGCTCTTAGTTGGTTAAGATGGTTATTGGCTGTTCAATCACATACAGAATAGATTCACTTTGAAATACTGGACATGCTTGACCAAGTTACTTCTGATTGTTGTAGTGATACTCATACTTTTCAGACTGTGTTAGTGATTTTATTATAAAAAGAGATCCAAACATAATGAATTGTGTTCTATTTTCCTCTAAGACTTGACAAAGTTCTTGAGAGTTTTCAACCATAGTAAGTGCTCTTTACAATCCTTGTTGATCATATACTCATGCAAGAAGTTGATCATGCTTGGCGTTATCCCTCTAATCTCAATGTACCTATGGAAAGCCTTTCTCAGCTTTTCATCCAAAATCCTGCAGAAAAGAAACCATCAAAGATCATGTTTATGGTTGGTTCTTGTAATCATCAAAAGTTCAAAACTTGTTCGGTTGTTATTACCGAAAGGAAGGGCCTTCATATGCAAGTTCATCTTTGGAAGGATCATCAGAACAGCCCAAAACACGGGCCCATAAGCGGCCCATTACGATATCTCAGGTTAAATAGGTGGGAGACCGTTTACATAATCTAAAACCCTAGTTTGCCTCTTCTTCTGCAGTTGTAGCCTTTTTTTTTACGTTCAGAAGAAAGGAGCTATGGATTATATATAGATAAGATAACTAACAGTTTCCATTGTGGTGATATACATTATTAGCTGGAGAAGTGTTATGTATTATTCCAATTTTTTGTTCGGATTTGTGAGAGTAACCAGTAGTTTGCTTTTTATAAACTCTGTTTTATGGTGATTAATTAGCCAATCACATGTTAGCCTTAAGGCTTGTGTTTGTGTGAATGGTCAGTAAGCTCACCTATAACAATCTCGTTGGTGATTCATTTCAACACTGAAAGAGGATTAAACCCTGTTTTGGTCATGGATCATTAACTAGAACATGTTTTGACTATATTACTTTTATCTGAGAGTGTATATATAACCATAAGGTGACCAATTAGCCGGTCACAATAGCCCTACATGGCTGCTTCTTTCTGTGATTGGTCAGTATGTCACCAATATCAGTATCTTGTTAGCAGCATTTACTCATTCTGGATCAATTCTCTATTCATAAACTAAGGGCATGTTTATTGCAAGGTTCTTAGGTGGAATTCTTAATTTTTGTTAACAACCGGTTTTTAGTTTTTAACTAAAAAAACTTAAGAACCGGTTCTTAGCCGTAAAGTAAAAAAAAAACAAAAAAATGAAAAATCAAAAGTTAAGAACTCCACCTAAAAACCATGCAATAAACATGGTTTTACTACTGGGCCTGGCCTGTGACGTCCTAAGGGCCCATTGTGCCGTTATAGTCTACTTTTTACATACACATAAAATTGTAGGCATTGGCTAAAATGATTTTGGGGAGACACGTCATGCTAATGTCATTAATGTGAAAAGAAAGTATAGAATAAGTACAAAATAAATAAAAAATGGTGTTATTTGACTTTTGACAAAAAAAAATGGTGTTATTTGACTTTGAATGCATCTTATGCACACGGTTTGTGAAATTGTGAAGGGGCAATGTGAATCAGAACACAGAGGCAGAGCCAAAAAAAGGAAAGTACATTGAAACAAGAAGAAGAGAAAAGGTTACTAAACTAGGAAACTCTAATGGACAAAACATAAAAAGAACCAACCAGTGAAATAAATGTTGATGAATAAATGAGAGGGCGAGCATGAGCATGTGCATGTGCATTCTGAGTTCTGCTTTAAAACCGATCTCTCTTATCTTCTTTTACACAAAAGAAGTCACCTATTTGTAAAACCTTTCACTTTCCTATTGTGAATAAGACCTCTTAACAATAGATGTGTAGTGTAGTGAATGATGATGGTGCAACTTCAAGTTGATTTTCTTCAATAGGAAAGCTAGACAACAGAGAATATAGCGTTCTTCACTTTACCTGTTTGTGTATGTAGGTGTTATAGCAACATACACCAAAATAACTTTTAGGGTAACTTATTGATATTATCTATTAGGGTAAGTTACTGAACTTTAAATTCTAAAATGTAGACTGCCGAAATTTTTATTCTGAAATGTATATTGCATGATGTAGAATATGAGATGCAACATAGTTGTACGTAGGTTATTCAGATTACTATAAGTTCCTCCATGCAGAAAGATCACGGTATACTAAATTACTAATCCTTCAACAGAATTTTCTTTTCTTATTTTTATAAATTAATATGTATTAAAAATTGTAGTAACATGTTCTGCAGAATGATATCTAAAAGTACTTTATTTTAAAACCAACAATGAACATTAAAAATATAATTTGTTGTGGGAAACTGAATTGAACATTTATCATAAAACGAAAATCTCTTACGAACTGGTTTTCTTCACCAATGCTTCAAAACCTATTAAGGATAGTTTGCCTATTATACAAAAAATAAACTACAAATCTATCCTCAAAAATTTAGAAGAAAAAAAACACGAGAAAACCAAAAACTGGAATTGAGAATGAGAAGAGCACATTGAATATTCCGAAGCAATGTTCCCAAAAAAGGAAATGATGTTTCAGCTGGTGGTTACAAGTTATGACATAAATTCTTTTTTATTCTGTTTTCTATGTTCCCTTTACATTTTTTGTGTGTTCAGTTCTCCTCTTTTGTAGTTGCAGAGCAGAGTCTGTTTTTTTCCTTCTTCAGTTTTGTGTCTTTATGCTTTGTAATAATAAGTCAGAAACACTATCTCATGAGGTTTCCTCTTTTAGACAACGTTGAAATTTGTTGCCCCTCCCATTTAAAATAATGTTTCCCTTTATAACCTTCGGTTTCATTCTTTCTTTCACTTTCTTTTCTTTGATTTTATTTGATAAATACAAAAAAAAAACAAAGGTAATCTAAAAGTACAACATACAAACGTTTACATATGTTTATATTTGGAGCTGTAAATCGTGAAAAGACCACTTTCACTTCGGTCAATTTGATTTACCCTTCTCAACTACACATATATATACACACTGTGTGTAACATGTTCATATCTGCAAAGTTGGTATTATCCAGATAAGAAGAAACTGTTCATTGCATTTCTATTTAATTCGATCATTAATAAATACTGTGATAGTGTATTTTCTTGTTACCAATAAATAATGAAAAATATTTATTACTGTTCAGTATATTAAAAAAAACAGTTTATTACTGTTCAGTATTTGTCTCCTTGATCAGTCTTATTCCTTCATACTGTATAATATTTTTTACGGTATTATTCATTTCTATAATTTCAAAGCCAGCTACATTATTCTATATTATTATTATTTTTTTCAAAAAAAAAACAGCTACATTAAAGAGTAATTTCCAAGCTCCTACTATTTTTCAAACATGTAAGAGTAAGAGAAAACAATTATCTTATTTTGCCATGTGCCAACCACTGATATGTATAGAAGTAAAAAATGTTAATATAGGTTTGAGGTCATGTGGCCATCCCTAAGCTTATAGTAAACATTAATTTCTTTCCCATTATTTACAAGCAAACCTCATCAATAGAATGTACTCGTACATTAGCTCTTACGATTATCGTTATAAATTGAATAATTAACATTAAGTTCTTGGTTTTATCTAATTTCTTCGTAGGTATATATGATAAATAGGTTAACAAAAAAAATTACATGAAGACTTTTAGTCTCTGATTTCTCTTAATATACTATTGGGAATTCACATGGAACAATTATTACGGGAAATTTTATCAGTGGTTAATTATTTTTATTTTTGATTCCTTCTATTTTTAGTGTTTGCGAAAAGTATACGTGTTGCATTTCCATAAAATTACTGCATAAAAGCCAACACTACAAACCCTAACTTTCCCCTCTTGAAATAAGGGACAATAAAACTTCATCTTCTTGGCAATCACATTCATTATTATTATCATTATTAAGTACTACTTAGGCTAGTTAACCTTTGGTGGATGAGCTCCTAGCCTTAGCTCAAGATCCAACTCCTCATGATGACCGTTGATCTTGGATACTCCGATGACCAACCCTAACATCATTGGCAATCTTGTAACATCATTCTTTGCCTTCTTGGACGACGAAAATCCGTTGATTAATTGCTTCTTCCGAGGATCGAACTCAGAACTCACTAGACCGATAGATAAATCAGTCCTGACTTCATCATTGTAATGCTCAAATCTTTTCATAGAACTTTCTAAAACGTTACTATTACCAACGTCACTTATTTCTCTCTTAGTTCCATTGGGCTTTCTTGAATCTTGTCCCACGTCAAGAACTTCGTGTTGTTTTTGCACTTGTTGAAGATCACAATCAAGAGGTGTGGCTTGGTCAGTTGATGAAGATGATAATGATTGTTGTTTAAGACGAGCTCGGTCTCTTCGATGAACGTTCATATGACCACCTAGTGCTTGTGCCGACTTGAACTCTCTCCCGCAAAAGCTGCACGAGTAAGACCTAGGCGGCCACATGCAACCACCTCCACCGCCATACTCTTCCCCAAATGGCCAGACCAAAGCCGCGTCCGAAGATTGTCTTGTCACCACCGGTCTGAGCTTCATCGACATCAAGCATTTATCTCTCTCCATCACACACACATACGGACGCATACAAATATAAATGTATAATTCGTCTATTAGTATAAGTTTTTATGGGTGAGAGAGAGGTATGTAGATTTATACACACGTACACATATATAAAGAGAGACGCATGTACATATATGTATGATAGTATGATATGGTTAAAGCATTGAAAGTGAGAAAACTACATTGAGAAACCACGAGTAAAGAGGGAGAGACTTTTGATAGGGAAAGTTCTCTTTTATTTACTTTAGTTACTCTTATGTCTTCACTCTATATTATCTATATGTTAAATAATTAGTTGGCGAGCTATTGATTCTATGGTAGGTAAACTTAATGCCAAACGCAACATAAGTTTTCCACGAGTCTACAAAATTAACAAGTTGTTAGAGTCCATATTTTTCAATAACACCTAATAATATGACAAAAGTAATATATGGTTTAGTTGTAAAAATAATTATGTTAGACTACAATATGTTATTTGTATAGAGAACTAGACATATACACCATCTTCGGATATATGTGACTGTAGAGGTGATGAAGACAGTGGACCATCAAATTAATTTATCAATTTATAGATTATGTGATCTAGCTAATAAGACACTGGATACTGCAATTGAATATTGATATCGATCGTGTGATTGTTTTGCGAGTATTATACGGATGAAAAGTGGAGATCATTGCCTGAAGTTTAGATTATTTTTATGGACTCATAAGAGATTATTCAACCTACAATTTGTCTCCATATTACGGTTTTCAGACAGTGGGAGAAAACAACAAAAACAGTATTGGAGTACAAAGTATCCAAACTGATGAAGTGACTTAATTACAAAGCAAAAAATATGTTTTTATACACATCAGATTAGTACTCCCTCTATTATTTATATAAAGATCCTTGTTTTAGGAAAAAAAGTAATTTCTAAAAAATAGTTTTTTTATAACTTTAATGTATTTTTATTAAGTAATAATAGTAAATTGTAAAATATAACAAAATTAATTATGTTTTATTTCCATTTCTATTAGCTAAAGGTTATGAAAAAATAATTAAACACAAAATAGATTTATATATTTTATTAATGTGTTATAACTTACAAATATGTATTCTTTTGAAATAAACGAGTAGAAAAAGTAGTTGTGAGCAAAAGCCAAAACGTGAAAAGTTGTGTAATCAACTCAATGAAAGTGGCACTATTCGGTTCAGTATGAAGCTAACACACACAAGACCTCGAGTGTTTCAATATGGGCCGGGCCACCTATATATGTATGCGCACACTTATATGACTCGCTTGAGTGTTTCAATATGGGCCAATTTCTATTTTCATGATTATAGGCCCATAACAATATCGGGCTTCAAAACGAATAAAGGGTTTAGGTCCAAACCTTAGTGTTGTTATAACATATAAGTACATAGATGTAGCCAGAACAGGTTTAATAGACTTCCCACTTTTTAGTAAACGCTCTCTCTCTCTCAGCTTCTCTTCCCCTCTTACGTTGAGCTTCCGCCGCCGTTTCCTCCTGAAAAAAATTGAACTTCTCTGGTAACTTCGGAGGATAAACTGCGACGGCGAGCTCAAGTTTTTGGTAAGAAAAGCTGTCTTCTTTTCCTCTTTGAGTCATGTGTTAAACCAGATGGATCGATTAGGGTTTATTAGTTCGCTTAAACATATCTTACACTGTATCTAGGGTTTACTAAAGACCGAGAATCTAGGTCTTTCATGTGTTTATTGTTTATGTAGAAGATGATGATTTTAGCTAGTTTTAGGAACTGTTTCTTCAATTTGTGACAGCTGTTTTTTTTTGTGTTTTTGATTGCTTGGTTATGTTTTACGCCTAGCTGCTCTGTGACCCTTCATCGGTTAAGTGAATATAAAGTAGAAAGTTTATATCTTTTTATAGATGTATAAGTTGATGAGTATCTATTTTTGTACATTGCTTGTTGGCTTAAGAAGTTTGCGACTTTGTGACAGGGATAAGCAGTGGTTCTTGCTTTCATTGTCTGGTTGATTTTGGAGCTTCTACACAGTGTTTCATCATGCGGAGTTTGAGGAGTAACTCTGTTATTAAGCTACTTACTTATTCAGATGAGCTTTTGGAGGGGAAACCTTTGTATGTTTCTTCCAATTCTCTTCCTGTGAAGGCTTTAAACCGTGAACCTGCTGGTCATGCCTTTCATTCTGCTGCTCTCAAACTTCGTGGTTGTGCAAAGAAAGTCATAGACAATAAAGAAGATTCCTCTGCATCTGAGAAGAAAGTAGCAAACGACAAGGATGTTGAAGATATTCCTTCTTATGAATCATACAAGAATAGCAGCAGCAATAAGGGAAAGAAGAAGAAGTCAGATAAGGAACAGCATGATCACTATGCGTTGTTGGGTTTGGGCAGTTTAAGGTATCTTGCTACAGAGGATCAGATTAGGAAAAGCTATCGCGAGGCTGCTCTGAAGCATCATCCTGATAAGCTTGCTGCTGCCCTCCTTCTTACTGATGAGAGTGAAGAAGTGAAGCAAGCTAAAAAGGAGGCTATTGAGTCTCACTTCAAGTTGATTCAAGAAGCATATGAACTTCTGATGGACCCAACTAAAAGAAGAATATTTGACTCTACTGATGAGTTTGATGACCATGTGCCGAGTGACTGTGCTCCTAAAGACTTCTTCAAGGTGTTTGGTCCAGCGTTTAAGAGAAACGCAAGGTGGTCTGTTAATCCTCGTGTACCTGATTTGGGAGATGAAAACACACCGGTCAAAGAGGTAGACAAGTACTACAACTTCTGGTATGCTTTCAAAAGCTGGAGAGAGTTTCCCGAAGAGGAGGAACACGACCTTGAAGAAGCAGATTCCCGTGAGGAGAAGAGGTGGATGGAGAGAGAGAATGCAAAGAAAACTCAGAAGGCTAGAAAGGAGGAGTATGCTCGGATAAGGACTCTTGTTGACAATGCTTATAAGAAAGACCCAAGAATAGTGAAAAGGAAGGAGGAGGAGAAGGCTAAGAAGCAGCAGAAGAAAGATGCAAAAGTTATGGCCAAGAAGAAGCTGGAAGAAGAAGCTGCTGCAGCTATTGAGGAAGAGAAGAGGCGAAAAGAAGAGGAAGCTAAACTCGCTGCAGAGGCTGCTCAGCAGCAAAAGAGAGCCAAGGAGAAAGAGAAGAAGCTTCGTTCCAAGGAACGTAGTCGGCTCAGAACTCTCTCTGCACCTGTTCTGTCCCAGCGTCTGCTTGGCATATCTGTTGCGTACGTGGAAGATCTCTGCATGTCACTTAACACCGAGCAGCTGAGGAGTCTATGCGACAAGATGGAAAACAAGGAAGGGCTGAAACTTGCAAAGGTGCTCAAGAATGGGAACAATGATGGAACTGAGAGTGAAGAAGAAGAAGAAGTGGGTGCTAAGCAGAATGGTCATGTAGAAGCCAATGGATTTTCCACTGCTACTCAGAGCCCTCGAGCTGCTGCAATGGTCTGAGAATTTTGTTACCGACAGAGAGAAGAGAAGAGCCTATACTCAATTTTTGCACGTTTCATATTTTTCATATATATCATCATGTTCTGTTACTCCTTACATCGAGTGTTTGACAACAACCGAATGATTCTTATTAATCTATTTATGTTCTAATTTTATTTAACTCTTTGTCTTCACCTAAAACATAAATTTGGACCCTTGAACTTAAATTTTTTTAAAAATATTTTTGTATAGATAGATTATATCATGTAGTTCTAACAGTTAAAACTTTACTTAACAGTTTTGAAGATATTAAATTTTGTAAAAAACTTGCTCTAGGAAGAACAGTACTATTTTTGACATGATGATGTTCTATGCATTATAATGATAACTGCGAGTGGTTTGTTTATGCACTTTAATGGGAACTGGATGTAGTTTTGTCATTTAATTTCAGAATAGGTCCAACTCTTCATGTAGAGAGCGATCCAAGTCGCAAACTTGTTAAGCCAACAAGCAATGTACAAAAATAGACAGACATGAACTTACACATCTATATAAAGATATATCAACTTTCTACTTCAGGGTCACAGAGCAGCTTGCAAGTGTAACAGTCTCTGGATTTGTCTTGTCCTATTCTTGCGTGTTCAAGTATGTTACAAAAGTGCGTTCTCCAGTTCGTTCGTCTCTTATATAAAAGCTTAACTTGGTCTTCTGCTGTCGACTGTACAAGCGATGTCCAGTGACATTAATTCCAGCCAGCCTGGATCAGGTTAGGAGGCTGTTTCAAGCCAAATAGTGATAGATTTTTTCTCAACCAGAGTCTGCACCAGAAGAGCTAAAAGCTTTGCCCAGTGACACTCCTAATTCCCATATATATATATATATATATATAAATGGATAAGCTTTCTAGTGCCTTGTTTAAGCAGGGGTTCATTAGCAGATACGAAAAACTTCAGAAAGTAAACACTGAGAACAAGTGAGTTTTAAGTTGTTTAAAAACAAACAGGGAATGCTTGTATGTTTTTCAGCTATTGAGGGCTTAAGCAGCAAGTTCCCGAAAAAAGAAATTAACCTTTTCTCACAGAAGATCAACAACAGCAGTATCATCTAACTGGTCACAATCCAATTCCAATGCCTCTCCGCATAACCAAGTCCCCCCAACACAACTCGCTTGGTCTCTGCCACACGTGGTTGGAAAACCTCCTTTGACCAGCAATACAGAACGGCCAAGACCTCTAATTAAGAAAGAAAACTAACGTACCGTATTTTTGGACTTGCTGCACTGTTCCATAAGTAGCTTTGAACATAACAAGGATCACATGTACAGTAAGCTAAGAAACTTGAGCCTAGCATTTCATATCCCACTCGCAAGAGGCAAGAAAGAACTAAAAAGCTATATAGTATTAAACAACCAAATTCTTATGAAGTTCTAGGCGGAGCCTGCAGTTAGTTCCCAGGACATTTCTTTAGACACTGCAGTGTCTAGATCTCTCCAAGAGTGCGACCGTGAGTGCCTTGAGCCAACTTGTGCGGAGCGAGGATTATATATATATCATTGTCTTGTGGCTGAAAATTTTGTTCTCGAAACTGATGACTGCTTTGAGTGTTGTAGTAAATACCAAATTGTAGAACAACTAGATTCTTTAACGACTATGATACACACCAGATACAGTTTGTCCTAATGAAATGGTGTCTAACCAAATTGTCTCGTTTAATTTATCTGTTCCAATCACTTTGATTACTTCTGTTTGGTTAATCTGATACACCAAAACACACAGAAAAATGAAAAGAAAACAGTGTTGATTCTCGACCATACATCAAACTAGACCAAGAAACAAAAATAGATAAATAAGAATAGATTCAGTTATCAAAACACTATGTAATGAGGGAGGAGAGGATAGTAGCATGATGATGTATATGAAAAATATTAATCGTAGCAAAACTGGAGTCTAGGCTCTTCTCTGTCAGTAACAAAATTCTCAGACCATTGCAGCAGCTCGAGGGCTCTGAGTAGCAGTGGAAAATCCATTGGCTTCTACATGACCATTCTGCTTAGCACCCACTTCTTCTTCTTCTCCACTCTCAGTTCCATCATTGTTCCCATTCTTGAGCACCTTTGCAAGTTTCAGCCCTTCCTTGTTTTCCATCTTGTCGCATAGACTCCTCAGCTGCTCGGTGTTTAGTGACATGCAGAGATCTTCCACGTATGCAACAGATATGCCAAGCAGACGCTGGGACAGAACAGGTGCAGAGAGAGTTCTGAGGCGACTACGTTCCTTGGAACGAAGCTTCTTCTCTTTCTCCTTGGCTCTCTTTTGCTGCTGAGCAGCCTCTGCAGCGAGTTTAGCTTCCTCTTCTTTTCGCCTCTTCTCTTCCTCAATAGCTGCAGCAGCTTCTTCTTCCAGCTTCTTCTTGGCCATAACTTTTGCATCTTTCTTCTGCTGCTTCTTAGCCTTCTCCTCCTCCTTCCTTTTCACTATTCTTGGGTCTTTCTTATAAGCATTGTCAACAAGAGTCCTTATTCGAGCATACTCCTCCTTCCTAGCCTTCTGAGTTTTCTTTGCATTCTCTCTCTCCATCCACCTCTTCTCCTCACGGGAATCTGCTTCTTCAAGGTCGTGCTCCTCCTCTTCGGGAAACTCTCTCCAGCTTTTGAAAGCATACCAGAAGTTGTAGTACTTGTCAACCTCTTTAACCGGTGTGTTCTCATCTCCCAAATCAGGTACACGAGGATTAACAGACCACCTTGCGTTTCTCTTAAAGGCTGGACCAAACACCTTGAAGAAGTCTTTAGGAGCACAGTCACTCGGCACATGGTCATCAAACTCATCAGTAGAGTCAAATATTCTTCTTTTAGTTGGGTCCATCAGAAGCTCATATGCTTCTTGAATCAACTTGAAGTGAGACTCAATCGCCTCCTTTTTAGCTTGCTTCACTTCTTCACTCTCATCAGTAAGAAGGAGGGCAGCAGCAAGCTTATCAGGATGATGCTTCAGAGCAGCCTCGCGATAGCTTTTCCTAATCTGATCCTCTGTAGCAAGATACCTTAAACTGCCCAAACCCAACAACGCATAGTGATCATGCTGTTCCTTATCTGACTTCTTCTTCTTTCCCTTATTGCTGCTGCTATTCTTGTACGATTCATAAGAAGGAATATCTTCAACATCCTTGTCGTTTGCTACTTTCTTCTCAGATGCAGAGGAATCTTCTTTATTGTCTGTGACTTTCTTTGCACAACCACGAAGTTTGAGAGCAGCAGAATGAAAAGCATGACCAGCAGGTTCACGGTTCAAAGCCTTCACAGGGAGACAATTGGAAGAAACATACAAAGGTTTCCCCTCCAAAAGCTCATCTGAATAAGTAAGTAGCTTAATAACAGAGTTACTCCCCAAACTCTGCATGATGAAACACTGTGTAGAAGCTCCAAAATCAACCAGACTCTGAAAGCAAGAACCAACGTTTATCTCTGTCACAAAGAACACAGCAACATCGCAAACTTCTTAGCCAGAAATATACATAAACTTGTAGAGCACAGACAAAGCTAAGAGATTCAAGAAAATAGAAACAAAAGCAACTCATACATCAATAAAGATAGAAACTTTTTTTCACTTCAGACATGTTTTCAACTGAACTCTCTTGTAACAGCAAACATATTTAATAGCTAGATAAAAACATAACCCGACAAAGATATGATTGGTCACAAACTGAAGAAACAGTTTCCAAACCTAGTTAAAGTCATCATCTTCTACATATACAATAAACACATGAAAACAACCCTAGATTCCGTCTCTTCAGTTAACCCTAGCTTCCGTCTTTAAGCGAACTAAAACCCTAATCGACCCATCAAACATATGAATCAAAGAGAAAAAGAAGCTAGGTTTTCTTACCAAAAACTTGAGCTAACCGTCGCAGTTTCTCCTCCGAAGTTATCGCTGTCCGAAAGAGACGGCGAAGACGAGAGAAAGTTCAGTTTTTTTCAGGAGGAAACGGCGGCGGCAGCTCAATAAAGAGGGAAACAAAGGCAGAGAGAGCGTTTGCTTAAAAGTACCTGCTGAGTTGCATCTTTTTGTATTTATATGTCAATACTTGACGATTAAGGTTTAGGCCCAACCCTTTATTCATTTTAAGGCATATAATTATGGGCTCAGACCCATTAAATAATAAGATTTGGCCCATATTGAAATACTAGAGCGAGTCATAGAGGTCAGCATCTATAAACCAAAAGGAAGTTATAAAATGATTTAGCAAGTATTGCGTGATTAGTTGTTGCACATGATGACAAGAACTCAAAGTATATAGCCTACAATAATAGTTATAATAATCTCGAAAGTTTAACACAAAAATAATAATTGGATTCCTCCATATCACATGATAAAGAAAAATAATTCCAATTTTTCTAATTGCCTGAGTAGTTGTTGCACGTTACAAGAATCCAAAAGATATAGTTTTTACAATAATAATTTTTGTACTTTGAAACAAAGTTTTAATCGTATTCCACCATCCACATGTCAAATTAAATAATTTGCAATCCTTTAATTGCCTGATTAGTTGCTGCAGCATGTAACGTGAGTCCAAAACATATAGCTTACGATAATAATCTCGATAAGCTAAAACAAATAAATTTTGCAAAAATACACCAGTCATCAGTGCATACAGAACTCAACAATTTGCAAAAATATAAATTAAATTGTCTGATTAGCTGTTGCACACTCGAATGAAGTATCCAAAGTCACGTATTTTATTCGTTTTATCTTAGTTGTTATTTTAGTTTTTTACACATGTATTTAAAAAACATTTAATTTTACATATTGTTGAAATAAAAATATTATTATCTATACACCTAATTACATTTCAACCAATGAAAAAATAAAATAACAGATAAAATTAATAAAATTTGTATTGAAATTATAAAACGACATTTATTTTTAAATAAAAATTTCACTTCACAGCTACAATTAAATAGAAAAAAAGGTAGAGGTAGTAGCATATAATAATAACCTCTGCTACTTTTGTAAAAGATATTAATTCATCTCATGAGGAGTTAAATACATAGTTGTGTTGGTCTTTTGAAGCAAAACACATTTTTGAAACAAAGAAACATGGATCACAGTGACTTGAGAGAAGACAACCTAAGTGAAGAAACCAAGAAACTGATCTCTTCACTTCCCAAAGACAAAGAGTCAAAGCTCTGCAAGTACCAAGGCTGTTGGTATACCTACAACACTCTCCAAGGAGTCGTCAACTTCCAGAATCATTTTCAACCACAAGACACTGATGTAATTCTAGCTTCTTTCCCCAAATCCGGCACAACTTGGCTCAAGGCACTCACGGTCGCACTCTTTGAGAGATCTAAACATATAGATGATCCTATGAACCACCCATTGCTATCAAACAATCCTCATGGCATAGTACCGTTCTTTGAGAACAATCTGTATCTCCAAAGCTCAACACCAGACCTAACCAAGTACTCATCATCATCATCATCCCGGAGGCTGTTTTCGACTCACATGCCATTGCACACCTTGAAAGAGGGACTCAAGAAGGGCTCTCCATGCAAGATTGTGTACATATGCAGGAACGCAAAGGACGTGTTGATATCCCTGTGGTATTACAAGTGTAAGTTTCAAAAAACGGAACCGACAAGAACCATTCTAGAGTCGATGTTGGAGTCTTTCTGCAGAGGAGTCAGCTTCTTCGGTCCGATTTGGGACCATGTACTCAGCTACTGGAGAGGCAGCTTGGAATATCCGAGTCATGTGCTTTTCTTGAAGTACGAAGACATGAAAGAAGAGCCTTGTGCTCAGCTCAAGAGACTTGCGGAGTTCTTAGGTTGTCCTTTCACTGAGGAAGAGGAAGAGAGCGGAGTTGTGAACAAGATCTTGGAGCTTTGCTCACTGCGTAGTCTTAGCAGCTTGGAGATCAACAAGACAGGAACATCGGCTAGAGGTGTGGATCACAAGTTTTTTTTCAGGAAAGGAGAAGTTGGGGACTCTAAGAATCATCTCACTCCTGAAATGGAAAGCAAACTTGATATGGTCATTGAGGAGAAACTGAGAGGTTCAGGTTTGAGTTTGTAAGAGTATTTGTATCATCTGTTGTTGTTCTAGTGTGTTGTGTGTCTTTCACATTGTTATTGGTTTGATGAACAACATTGTTGTTATAAGACAAACCAACAATGAACAACATTCTTGTTATAAGACAAACCAGCAATTTGTATTGTTTTAATAAGAACTTTATATCTAAAGTTACAAAAAATGTATCAAAAAGCAAATTCTTATCGCAAAACTGCAATAATTAAAATCCTTTTAGAGCATCATTAATGCAAGAAACCCAAAGGGTTTCTTGTTTTTTTTTTTTTTTACTTTTTTTTTTTAAAGTGAACCAATCGTGAGCCGCCATGTGTCAGTGGGACCCGTGAACAGTTTAAGAAACCCATAAAAACCGGTTCTTAATCTATAGTTTTTGTAACCGATCCTTACACTGTTCATGGGTCCCACAGCTTAAGAAACCCACTAGAGAAACCCCAATAATGATGCTCTTATATATTAATCGAGAAATCACTTTAGTGACTTTGCTTACGTGTCAATCACTAATGAAGTCTTGAGAAACTTGTTATAATTTGATTGATCGATGATTTTTAATTATTTTAATTAAATCTAAAATAAAAGGTAAGTCTATAATCAATGAATATCACTTACCATATAACCTAAATGATATTACAAATAATAATTTATGGTAACTAATTGTCAAAATTATAGAAAGAGTAATAATGTTTGATTAATTCTTTCTTATATTTTAAACTATATAAAATAATGAATATTTTTTAATGGAAATGAATATAATTAATTCCATACTGTATTAAAAATCCATATTCATATATGTAGAATTATATTCATTCATAAAGTACTATAATAATTATTAATGTCTTATATATGATTTATAAATCATTTATGATGTTTTTAGAACAAAATCACAAAACTATTTACTATGGTTTCCAAAAGAATTTTATCAGAATTTTAAAATTGCTTATAAGAGCACATAAAATAAAAATCGGAATTATATATTAAGTGAGAAGTTATTTAAGTGACTTTTGCTTATTGTTGATTATTGGTGAAATCTTAAGAAAATTGTTATAATTTTCTTGGTTGATGATTTTAATTTTATTTTAACTAGATCCAAAAATAAAAAGTAAAATTTGAAATAATTAACATCAGTTGCCAAATAATCTAAATGATATTACAAATAATAATTCATGGCAACTATTTTTAGAATTATAGAAAGAGTAATAGTTGCTCGAGAAAAAAGAGTAATAATATTTAGTTAATTTTTATAGTTATAAACTACATAATATAGTGAACAAAATTATTTATATAGAAATCAGTGTAATAATTTTATATTTTATATAATAATTATATTTTCATATAAGTCTATGTTAACTATTAATGTCTTATAAAGTTCATATATTATTTATAAAGTTTTTTTTCTTTTAAAAAATTATTTGTGTATATAGTTGTGTTGGTCTTTTGAAGCAAAACACATTTTTGAAACAAAGAAACATGGATCACAATGACTTGGAGCTTTGCTCACTGCGTAGTCTTAGCGGCTTGGAGATCAACAAGACAGGAACATCGGTTAGGGGCGTGGATCACAAGTTGTTTTTCAGGAAAGGAGAAGTTGGAGACTGGAAGAATCATCTCACTCCTGAAATGGAAAGCAAACTTGATATGATCATTGAGGAGAAACTGAAAGGTTCAGGTTTGAGTTTCTAAGACCACCTCCATCGGTGGTCTCTTAAAGAGAGTTTTAAACAAAAAACAAAAATAAATAAATGAAAAAGAATAAAAAACCAAAGAACCGGTGCTTAATCTAGGCTTTTTAGAATTGTTAAGGACCCTTACGTGTCACTTTCTTATAGGACCTCACATTTATGTCTCTTTCTTCTTTGTTGGAAGTGTGTTGATCTGAAATCACCACTTTTCTCAACAATTGTGAGGACACAGACGGAGAGAGAGATACTACAATCGTTGGATCATCTGTTCTTACCGACGCTTTACTCTCATTTTAAAACAGAGAATCATTTTTGTCTGGTTATGAAGTTTTGTCTCGGCGGCCGGCGGTGATTTACATTCTCTCCGGCAGAAACAGCCTCGAAAATACTTTCCGGAACATGCTGCTAGGTAACATAACTCAAAGTCAAAACTGTGGTTTGCGTTCTAATGGTTCAATGTTTGCGATTTTGCTGAAAAAGTTGAGATTTTGATGTTGTGTTGCGTTCTCACCGTTTAACGTTTCCATTTTGCTTAAAAAAATTGGGATTTTGATGTTGATTTGCGTTTTCTTCGCGGTTAAACTTTGCGTTTTGCTGAAAAGTTTCGATTTTGAGGTTGGTTTGCGTTCACGGTTTAACGTCTGTGGTTGTTGACAAAGTTATTCGTTTGATGTTGATTTGCGTTTTCTTGGTTTAACGTTTGCGTTTTACTGAAAAATATGCGATTTTGATGTTTGTATCTTTGCAGATTCTACGTTGCTGAAGTGCTTCTAGCTATGGAGTATCTACACATGCTTGAGATCATATACAGAGACCTGAGAACGTTTTAGTACGTGAAGATACATAATACTATCATTAGAACTCCTTAAAAGTTCTAACCATTGGACATGCTTCGTAAACAAAGGTTCTAAACTTTCATAAAGTACACAAATAAATATTAAACTAATCATTAGAACTTATTAAGAGTTCTAACCATTGGACATGCTC
>CAJHQP010002065.1:0-94826 GCA_905132765.1 Moricandia arvensis
TCTTTGTTACAATGGCTTAGTGATTTCCTTGCTTGATGAGATGGTAGCAGAAGTGGTGAAACCACTTACCCACTTATTTCAACTACAATGGTAGTATAAGTGTAAACAAAATTAAAAGTATTTTTATGAGATTGTAATATAAAAACAAAAATGTTCTAAAATATTGGTTAAATATGAAAACTAACATTATTCTCGAATGCTTTTAATATTTTTAAAAAACAAACTGTGTTTTTGGTCAATCCCTCTTAATATAATTGATAAGTTGTACAAATAATTTAAAATTTATACAAATATAAGTATGATAACAATTTTATACATTCATCTATTTTTTTTATAGTCTAACAAAAGTTTTTTAAATATTTTTTTTCATAAAGTAAACCAGTTTTTTTCCAATAATAGATGTTATTCTTTGCATATATATATATATACACTATTATATGTTTATTAATCAAAAGTTTCTTTTGTTTTTCGTTGTGTAGTGAGGGCTGTACGTGTAGATGGTCCAATCTCTCAAATAGTTACTTTCTGAACTCCCTACACGAGTATTTGATATAACTTTTAATAATTAATTACTCGTCCTATATTTCATTATTTATAAGCTCAAAAAACTCCACAAACCATTAAACTCCAAACCCACCACGTCTACCATCAAAGAAAGAAAACACATAGAAACGTTCCCCCCTGAACCTAATCTAAAAGAGTTCTCGTTTGTTATCTTGATTGGTGTAAGACTTGAAGATATGGTATGTTTCTGTTTCTTGGTAGATCAGAAGAGGAAAGTGAAGAGGAGCAAACCGGCGGCAGGAACTTGCTCACGGTGCGGCCATGGCGCGAGCATCGCCGACATGAAGACGTCGACGAGATTTTGTTTCGTTCCGATTTACTGGAAATCTTGGAGAGCCGTCGTTTGCAGTTTCTGTGGCTCTGTTCTTAAATCTTACCGCTAAATTTAAATTTTCAGTTTTATTAACCACTAGATTTTCATTACAATGTTATGCATAACTATAACGAATAAATATATAAATATATATATGTATGTATGCGTGTGATTAGTATAGAGATCATAGGTTTTCTTTTGAATAAAAATCTACGTACGAGTTTACCTGCAAGAGGTTTTCTTGACATGTCGAATTGTCGATATCTTTTGTAACTATTAAATGGAACCACACGGTTAGAAAAAAAAACATACAGTTAGGTCGTATATATATATATATATATATATATATATATAAAGTGGGTTAAAAGTGATTAGTATGTTGAATATGGTTTTAATAGTATAAGATGCTATCTAATTTTGTATAATTAGTTTCTTGATTATTATAACAAACTAGAGCTTTTTGTATCTATATATGAAAGTTTGAACTGAACTTTGAAGTTTAGCTACGAAGATTCGATGAAATGTGAATATCCGGTGTTGACTACTCTTCTATCTTTATAAATGATAATCAACTATTGTTTGAACCACAGTACATATTACAATCCGTTCATACTATTGAATTGTTGATTATTGTACATTAAGTCATTAATGCTACTTTGTTTTTGCTATATTTAACCTACAAGGGAAAAACACCCATGGTTCCAATATGTAAGTTTTTCATGAAAATAAACTATATACACCAACAAGGAGTTGGCCTAGTAGCTAACTCTTAGATCACATAGTAGATGTTTAAGGGCTCATAGATTCAATTCCCGTTGAGAAGAATTTTAATGTGACATTGGTATGAGTCATGTCTTAGAAAGATGTACGGTCTTTCGGCCTAAAACTTCCTAGTCATTCAAAAAACGAACTATAGACGAAATCGATACCAACTTGCTCATATTATATGTACAACTGTTATAATTCTCATGTAGTTAGGGAGATGGGATTTTATTATAGAGATCCAGCTGCACTCATGTCTATTCTATATAGCCTGTTCAAGTAAGTGATGATTAAAGATTTTACAATTTACACCAATTAATAAATTATTAAGTTTTATTTAATTTATCTTGTTTTGCATAAAAACAACTTCAAGTAAAACTAAACTAAATAAAAGTATACCGCATAATATAAACAGCCATAAATAATAAATATCAAATTTAACATCATTTATTCTATAATATAAAAAAATTACTAAAATATCGATTAATGGGAAACTGAGTGAGTAATTAAATTATCGTATTATTCAATAAAAGGAGAAATTCACTATAGTTCAACAACTACATTTGTATTCAAAGCTCATAATCCATGAAAGGGACAAAAATCATCCTTTTAAAAATATACTAGATTTTGACCCGCGCTTTTAAAGCGCGAGATTATTTTCGACACAAACCAAATTATATGAAATAAATTTGCATTTTTAATTAAATATCTACATTTAAATGTTACAAATGAAACGTTATATCCAGTGTTTCAGGTCACGACCCGGATCCGCAGTTAAATTGACTAACTGATGACTTTATATGGAGTCCGGTTTGTTTTTATCTTTAAACTCGTTATTTAATTTTCTTATAAAATACGCTAAAATTTGGGACCCGATTACTGGTTGAACCTATAGATGACCGCTATGTAATACAATTTGACTTAAATTTTCATATTTAAAGTATTCTAATTTATGAATGTTTAGATGAATAGTGGATATATATTATGAATGTTATGCTCTTATTTCACAAAAGTTAGTGAAACTAATTTATCATTTTATTGTAAGCGTAATCGATCAATATTCGAGATGATACATACTAAATTAGAAATAGATACATGAATGTGAGATGAATTTTGATCCGCATTGTAAGCGTAATGGATCAATATTCGAGAGGATACATACTAAATTAGAAATAGATACATGAATGTGAAATTGATTTTGACCCGCACTTTAATGTTCTTATTAGATTTTGATCAAATATTAATGTTTATTATTAGATTTTCACCCGCATTTAATATTTTTTATTAGATTTTGATGAAATATTAATGTTTATTGTTAGATTTTGACCCGTAATTTTTAAAGCGAGATGAATTTTTATTCAAATATTTATTTACTCAAAATTAGAAATCTTATACATGAATATCTTTTTATTAAAACATTTGTTTTGAAGTATATATAATAAAAATAAAATTTACATATATAATTTTATGAAAATAAGATAATTAATTTATATAACCTGCTTCATATATTATAATACAAATTTTTAATTTTAAATATTTGTAAAATTTTATTTTATTATTATATTTTTGTCAACATTATTATATAAATTAACTATTGTTATTATACTCGTCTTATACATGAGAAATATATTAATTATTTTTAATATTTTAATTTATATATGTATATTAACTTATGAAATAATTTATTAGTTCATATATCGTATTTTAATATTGTTTAATAAGTTGAAGTATGTTTTAAATTTTATAAATATAATTTAATCTGTTATTTTATAACTTATAAATAGTCAATTAATGAATTAAGTTACTTTATATTTATTACTTGGTGTAGTAATTTAATTATGAATATAAATTATATATATATTATAGATTTTTTTATTATATAAATGAATAATGAATAATTTTTTGTTTTTAGATATAGCTAATATTAATAATGGCTTTATTATTTAAAAACAAATATATATTTACATTTTAAATAAAAGATATTAATAGATATTATTAAAATCTAATCTTATGAAAAGATACTTAAGAATATCTTTTAATTCTTATTTTGAAAGTATTAAGATAATTGGTTAGATATAATATATATTTAATAATAATTAAGTTAGTTTTAGGCAAATAAATAGGAAATTAAAAAATGTAATGGTCCAACCTAGACTACTTATAAGTAGATAAAAATAGGATTCTGTTTTAATATATTAGATTTCCACCGACTACTTCAAACTTAAATTGTTTCCTTTTCAGTAGCTAGTGGTAATATATTTGATCCTTAACAATATGGTAAGAAAGAAATCTAACACTCACCACTAGCTCTGAGTATTCCGTTCCGATTCGATTTTTTGATTTTTCGGTTCTAGAAGTTTACGATTTTTTCGGGTATTTTAAAAGTTTGGTTTGATTCTGTTTTTGCATTTCTTGGTTTGGTTCAGGGCAAAAAAGTTAGGAATCGGCTAATATTCGAGATAATATTAGATCCCATTCAATTTCGATTCTGGTTTTCGGTTAAATCGGGTTAAAGAAAAAAATTGAATTTTCAAATTAAATATCAGATTTTCGGGTTTTAAGATAAAACTAGGATAGAAACCGCGCTTGAAAAGCGCGAAATTATTTTTATTGACAAATTTATTAACATAGATGTTTTTTCACTAATATATTCAAGCATGAACATTTGGTTTCGGTTCGTTTCCAGATTGTATTTTTGTTTTTTGGTTTGCTTCCGAATCAGTTGTGTATTTTATTTATTTTTGATTCAAGAAATATAAAAATCGTTCGGTTATTTATGAATTTAGATTTGATTTGTTTGGTTTAGATTTAGGTTTTTCAACCTTTGGTTTGGTTTAAATAATAATGTTTAAAATCTAATAAAATTTTGAGTTTAATTTGAATGCTCAGATCTAAATAGGGATACAATTTGAGTTTATCATAATTAAATTATGTTTGAATATTTAGTTGGTGTTTCTTATTTAAAACGTTTTCAGTGTGTGTTGCAAAAAAAAAAATCAATAACAATATGATCGTTTTTTGTAATACCCAACAACTTAATATTTTTTTGCCTATCTATAATAATTTTATAAAGTTAAAACCCAAAACATCCTTTTAATAAAATAGTTGTTACGTATTTTTTTTTATTTAGTTTTAAGAAGATATTAGGTTGGAAGTTGTTATATTGTTTGTTAGTATCTTTTTGATTTCATTATATAAAATAATATTAATAGTGTATCTTTATATTTAGTCACAACATGTTTAATAGGTTCAAATTTAAAACATGCCACGGTAAAATTCAAATAGGACTCTGTTTTAATATAGTAGATTTTGATTATAAGATAAATTAAATATTTTGATAAAAGGTATTCTAGCAATTCTGTTTTTTTTTGGTATTTCAATTTATAAATAATATTTTTTGAATTATTAAATTATTTGAAAACTAAATAAAATTAATATTTATAATTAGATAAATTAGATTATAGAAATTTGGATAACCATTCGATTTTTGTTTTGGTTTCCGTTTGATTCCGATTATTTGTTCTAGAGATTTAGGATATGTTTAGATAATTGATATGATCTAAATCCAAATCAAACTGTTTTCTCGGTTTGGTTTGTTTTTTTTAGTTCTGGATAATGTGCTCATGCCTACTCATCTCCATGAGAATTGGCTTTGTTCGATCTTTCCCCTTTTCCCCGATTAATCCGGTTCTCCACTTTCACGCTATATATAAAAGTATTTCTGAAAACCTTTTTTGCTTTGTTTAGTATCTTTAATATCTTTTCTTACAACGTATGATTTTCATGTCATTTTCTCACCTTCACGCTATATACAAGCTTTCTTACAAAATATTTTTGAACAAGATAATTTTGTTACAAAATAATTGCTTACTTTAATATCTTTAATATATTTTCTTGCAACTTATGATACTTTCATGTCATTCTTTCAATATAAATCGAACATGTAGATGGAATCAGACAATTTGGATGCTTAGATCCGATTTAATCTGATGAGAACATATATAATGGTTGATGTGTAGTTTAACGGCGTAATAAATAGCGTACCAAATTTTCAATCAGCAATACGTTATCAACACATAGACACGTTTCCTGAATCCTGTCGGAAACCTTCTCAAAGAGATGTGCAATGTGAAACAACTACTACATGCATTTATTAATCTTCTTTAAAGCTGATTGGTTGAACAAATGTTAGGCACACGTTAGGACAAAACAAAAAATAACTAATATTTTTCAAGTTATTTAAGGTGACAAAGACTACATATATAATGCATCTTTATAGAAGCAAGGACCTAATGCCATTAACTTGTCAATTTAATAATATGTGAAATGGTCAATGATCAAAAACGTTGTTCAAAACATTTGAGGAGTTATAAATCTATCATCAAAACATCTAACAACACATACACTCTCCACATTCCTCTATCTATAATGGCTAATAAGCTTCTTTATTTTGTAACTTTGGGCACGTTTTTGCTGTTTACGGTGTCACGTGTTTGGTGGGAACCCGCAAAGAGACCACAAGGTTAGTATAAGAGTATTTCTTTGTATAGATTTACTTTGTTGTGACTTGTGTGCATAGATCATATAATTCTGATACATGTTTGGTAATGTTTTGCAGCAGTTTACATGAGCAAAGAATGGTTTAACAAGCTTTTCGAATCTGGATTTGCATATCTTCGCGTTGGATTCCATGAAGATCAAAAGTACTTTAGGTCTTGTTTTCTCCAATAGATGATGCTTATGAATGCCACGTTTGAATACATTGCCGTGACAAATATGTATTTTTAAGTAATGTTCGTATGTTTTGGTTGTATTGGGCTTCTTCCAAATGAAGACATTGATGTGCTTGGTGGATCTATGTCGGGCACAAAAGTCTAATAGCTTGGAGTCTAGCATATAGTACGAATGAAGCATATACAAGATAATAATGATTTGTTGTGTATTATAATTACGAAAGATTATTCGAACAGATTCAAGTTAGTATTTGTATTAAGATCTCTGTCCCATTTTATAAGATGTTTAGGAAGTTACTTTTTGTTTCATTTTATAATATGCTTTACATGAATCTATGGAAAAGTTAAATGCATTTTTATATGATTGTTTATATTATTTTACATTAAATATTAACGGCTTTTTTTCAGTGTACTACACAAAAATACAGATGTTTTTTAGAAAACTCTGCATATATACAATGGAATAGAGGGAGATGTTTTTGTTTAAAACATTTCAAGAAATTAAATTTACAACTTTTTATATTGACCGATCTTTCACTTCGTATGTTTTTTTGGTAAATCATCATTATGCATTAAATCTTCAAACATAAGGTTACTATTGATTAATAGATTTTTTGAGAGTTTGGAGACCATGCGACTTATATAATAACTCTTTAAGGACCAATGCAAATGCTTCATCCGGTTATATCTAGAACCTGCCATTGTCCTATTGTTCTGCTCATTTACATTGAGACGTTTTTAGATAAAGGAGTTGCAGCCTTACGTATTAGGGACAAAGATCCCACATCAGAAATTAGAAATTAGAAGGGATCTTTAGTAATATATAAGATAGATGAATCAATCTACTTATTACCAATTGGTTTTACGTTGGAAACTCATCTAACTTAACATGATATCAGAGGTAGCTTTTGGGTGTAAGTTAGACCTATCACTAACATGGTATCAGAGACATATCCAAACAATCCAACCCAATCCGTTATCGATCCAGCCCAAAGTCGGTCTATCGATCATTGTCCAAATATTTCAAGATTAACGCTCAAAGAACCATCATTTCGAGGGGCATATTAGGAGCAAACGTACCACATCGGAAGTTGGAAGCGTTCTTTAATGTATATATGATAGATGAACCAATTCAATTATCACCAATTGATTTTATATTGAAAACCCATCTTAACATTACGCTTATAAATTTTGCAGGAGTGGCACTGAAGGAGAGTGAAAAGTTTAAATACGTTATCATATACGAGGACAAGATAGAGACTGGATGCTCGTCGTAGATGTTCCTTGGCAGTACGTTTATGTAACCCTCCATTATATCATACTTTGCTTAGATTATTGTAGATTATCAACTTTATTGAAATAAAAATTCACATTCAAATTTGTTTAATTGTTGGCAGGATGTTCAAAGAGTCATGCAAGACGCTGAGGATCGTGAAGAGATCCGATGCAGCCGGTTTTGGTCTGCAGCGAGATTCACCATGGAGTGATATCATCGATGATGTGGTCTATAGTTGTCCACTATAGTAGATTTTCAAAAATTAAATTTTTGTTGATGGTCATGGTGGATAAGATAAATGTTTTCTTCAAGAATAAAGAAATTTCTAGATGCCATAGTGGGTCATATTGTATGTACTTTATTTACCTTTAAAGGTTTTTAGTCACACGTAGACTAACAGATCAGTACCATGTAAGTTGTTTTTTAATAATTAAGTGGTATTACTGCCGTATATTCCTACATGGAGTATATTTTCTTTTATTTGCCGATCCATAAAATCAGATTTTCTTCTTTAACAATGGAGTAAAAACGTATGAACCTTCCCAAACCATTTAATAGAAAACAAAAATAAATGTTTCGTTTGTATGGTTTGCTTACCACACAACTTGAAAAATGCACATGTAATCTCAGTCGATGTAGTCTAATTTTCGAAATAGAGATGCATTTGTTGTAAAAGTTTTAAATTAAATAAATTTAACATTCATTCAAAAAGAAAAAAAAAGAAAAATAAACGTAAAAGTTTTCACATGCACGTATAGTTGGGGAAGATTCTAACTACTTTGTCGGTCCAAATAAATGACGCATATCTTTATTAAATGATCATATCATATCAATGCAGGTAACAGATTTGAAGTTTATATATAGTAGTACATACAATACAATGAATCCAACCCCTTAACTTATTACCAAAGACACCAAAAAGAAAAAGAAAATGAAGGCACCTTCACAACAGGACATGGTTTACTTCGACCACATCAAGAAACAGCAAGATGAGAAAGGCTGTTTATATGCAACGTCCGTATAACTAATCTCTTCTCTATCTTTTGGTCTTGTAAATTCTTCTTATGATTTTGCAGTTCTTGGTGAAATCAACTGGATATCTGTTGTTGCAGGCTTTACGGGTTGTTTTGTTGCTGTTGCTGCTACAAGACATGTGCTTGTTGTTGTTGCGTCTGATTCTAGTGATCATCTTATAATATTATCATGTGTCCCTTTTGTTTTATCTATGTAATAAAGCGCCAATTATTAGTTGCGAGTAGTTGTTTTTGCTTTGATTTGGTTTAGGTTTTGGGGAATGCATAAGTTCGGTTTAGTTCGGTTCAGTTGGATTTTGATTTAATTGGAGTGTGCTATGGTTCTAGAAAAACACTATAATAAAAATAATGTTCAATAAATCGCTAAGTGGCAACTAGGCGCTTTATATATATTATTCGAGGCTTAGGCGAAGCTTAGGCATTAACGAATTTTTGATTTATATATATATATATATATATATGTTACAAATATATATATATGAAATATTTTAGTTTTTAAATAGAATATAAAATTATTGTGACAAGTTATCAAAATTAGATATGGAAAACAAAAGAAGTTAGATAAATTTATGGATTTACACTAACATTATTGATTAAATTAACATATTTACATTAATTTAAATCGATTTTAACTAATTTCAAACAGTTTAAATTAATTGAATTCGTATAAATCAGATTTTAGGAAAATCTTTTCGGATATGACCGAGTTGCCGATTAGGCGGGGGTTTAGGCGCCTAGACCGATTTTTAGAACTTTTATAAAATTAAATAAATTGGAATTTTTAATTAATAGGATGTATATTTGCACTTATTATTATTTTGTGCATGTAGTCCTGTGAAAATATTTTTATTGATGTTAAAGGACGTTCAGGAAGTAAACAAATAAGAAGGCTTTTATTTTTATCTCTACATTCCACAGTAAGTTTTGAGAGCAGACTGAGATCTCTGTCCAGCTTCTGTGTAGTAGAATTGAAGGAACTCAACATGATCAAAGGGCTTAAAGAGTCGAGGATGCTCATTGTCCACGAGCTCATCTGGTGAACTCACGATATGTCCTGCTTTAGGAATCGAGAACAGCCCGAGCGAGTATCTCGTCTCTGTTCCAGTCATCATGACACGGTGATATGGAGAGTGTAATCGACCATTCAACAATGCCTAAAACATACAAAAACATTACTTAATTGTTATTAGAGCCGGTTCTGAGTATAGCCGAGTAAAACATTGACTTTACTTTAAATATTTTAGGTTAATATATATGAACATAAATCTCCAAACAATTAAAATCATCTTTTACTAATTTTTTTAAAAGCCTTCAAAATTTCAGTTGTTATTGTTCTCAAGCATTGTTTAAAACGAAGTTAAAACCAAAGGCTTCTTACATGGAGAGAATCTCCGATCATGACGATGAAAGAGTCTTGTGATGGGTTCACTTTGATCCAGTTATTGTCCTTGGTCTGAACCTCCAGACCTTCAACATGGTTTTGGTAAAGTATAGTGACAATGTTTTTGTCAGTATGAGAATTTAGCCCTAGTTTTGTCTCTTCTGTATCAGGTCCTGTGTACTTCATCACTCTCAGGAGGTAGTTCGTCGACTGAAGATGTTCATCGACGTGTTTCACGAGTCCAAAGCTCTCCATGATCATTCTTCTGATAGTTATGTCTAGCTCTGATAACTTCTTTGAGAACGTATGGATCGTTGTGCTGGTAGTAACATAAGTTTTGATCAAAAACATGTTCATACTAATGGTAATAAAGAACATATATAACGTTACTGACCTGAAGCTGTTGTTGCCTTGAGGCCATAGCTTTTCAGTAAAGGCTTCAACATTGTCTACAACATCAGAGTCATCAATGCCCATGCTCTCGTACAATGGCACCATTGGGTATTGACCAACGTATCCATGGAAAGGTTTCTTGGATACATTTCTCAGTTTGGTCTTTAAAGGTAAGTCGAAAAGCTCTTCTAAGGCCTCGAAAATCGATTTTCGTAGCTCGAAAGGGACTATATCGAAAGAAGCCTCGAAACAGCCATAGTCTTGTAGGGCTTTCTGGACATTAGCTTTGGTTAAGTCCCATTGGGGCTCTCCTGGTTTTAAGTTTTGGTTTGAGAAGTCGATGACCGGGAGGTGAAGAGGAAGAGGAGGAGTTTCAGAACCCATTTTCTGAGAGAAAGATAGTTGGATATGGGAGTTACATGAGTGAAGTGTGACAAGCCATTTATATAAATTATCTTGAGTTCAGCCTCAAGGAATCTATCTTCTGATGATTCTCTGCACAAGATGTCAAATCTCTCTCTTAATATAAAACTTAAGGATATAAGGTTTACTCTAGTGAAATGTGACAAGCCATTTATCTATGTATTATCTTGAATTTTCAATCTCAAGGAATATATTTTCTGATGATCCTCTGCACAAGATGTCAAAAAATTCCTCTGAAAATAAAAATTAAGGGGTTGATTGGCGTGAAGGCTGTTAGGCTTTTTCAGTTAAAGTTAATTTTAAAGCAATAACACTTCCAAGGACCTCTCCAAGAGAATTTATTTTTTAAACTTTTTATATATCAGGTTTATGCATTTTAAAAGCAATATGCTGATGTAGTTAGTTGATAAAATTAGTGTAATTAGTTTCAATGTACAATGTAAATATAGCTTTTAAATTATTTATACACTTGTTCTTTTTTCTTTTTTTTCGTTTTTTTTTTCTTTTTTTTTGTAACATTATCCACTTATTCTTATTGTAGAGTGATTTGTAATTTGTGTATGAACACAATGTTTTTACAGCCTCAGTATCTGCTAAATCTATATTCATCATTAAATTTGATTGATTTATTGAAGAAAGAATATTATGACCCTGAACTCAATTATTCCATAGGCAAACAAAACATCACTATCAATTCTGGTATGAACTTTGTTGTATTCTGAAAACACAGAATTTTTCAGGTCACTAGTAACGAATGAAGTTTTCTTATTTCATGAGGCTACAGTAAGTCCTAGGACCAGATAGATCCCTCCTTCCGGATCCCTAGCAAGTGAACTTATAGTATGCTTCACATTCTTCTTTTTTTTTTCTTTCTCAAAACGGCTTTGTTTTTTGTAATAAATTTGTTTTGATCTTTGTAAAGTACAGCAGTGTTGTTACTATCGTTCTCCTGAAAAGCATTTTATTACAACAAGTGGATAGTGTAGTACACATAGTTTATGTTACGTGCACGCAACTGGCTAACCAAAAAAAAAACGCAATTCATGAAATTTATTATTATTATTATGATGGAGATGGGTTTTACATGGAAGCAATTTTGAAGAAGATCCCTGAGAGCAGATAGTAGATCTTTCCTTTCAGCTTCTTCCTCAGTGGTGACCTGAAAGTATCCTTCAACAGCAAAGAACTTGCACTGTTTGTTTATTCGGAAGTTTGGTTTGAAGACTTACGTGTAGCATCCAAAAATGATGAATCTTGGGAACAATTGGTGATTACCTTCTTTAGTTTTTGTTGAGATCCCACATCGGAAATTTAAGAAAACAATACTAATATATAAGAGATTTGTGTCAAACCTATCATCAAACATAATATGATATCAGAACTTTATTTGTTACCCAAGTAGGATGACTCAAAAAAAGTTTATTACAAATCTTAACATGACATTCGGTTCGAGATGGATCAATAAAAACCATCATCTCGAAAAGGTGCATTGAGATCTTACATCAAAAATTTTAAAGTTAGAAACACATCTAACTTAATAGTTTTGTACCTCTAAATCCATGTTCTGGTAAAGGTGGTTAGCATTTTTTTTTTTCCGAAACTCATCATTTCTTGCGTCACAGGCTTTTTTAAAGACTACTAGGATTCGATATTAAACATTAGTAACTAAAGTTACCTTATCTTCATGTGATCTTAAACCTATTCTTCACAATGA
This sequence comes from Moricandia arvensis, assembly GCA_905132765.1. Classification (NCBI taxonomy): domain Eukaryota; kingdom Viridiplantae; phylum Streptophyta; class Magnoliopsida; order Brassicales; family Brassicaceae; genus Moricandia; species Moricandia arvensis. Next base: position 12,594 of record CAJHQP010002065.1, read on the forward strand.
AATTTTTGTTGGGTTTTCCCTCCATTAGCCCAAAACCAAAATAATAAAATTGGTTAGTATAAGTATGATCCACTAAAAGCCCATGAAGAAGAAGTATGTATAAAATGGAGAAAGATGAAGAAGTGTGTAGAAAAGAAAGTGTGTAGACAAGTGTGTAGAATTTTTAATAGTTACCTTTCCATTAGTATAAATAGGGGTGTTTAGTTCATTTGTAATCAATCAAGAAAAGCAAGAAAGAAAAACAAGAGAGAAAACACTTGTAAGAGAGAGTTTCCTAAAATTTCATCTTTGTAGTAAATCCCTTTCCTAAATATTAAGAGTCTTCTTCTTAAACTCTTAGTTGTCTAAATCCCATCTTCATCTCACGAAGAATATTGGGTAATTTCCCAACAAGTGGTATCAGAGCCTGGTTCAAACATATCCTCAAGATCTCGGGTGATTCAAGATGGAGGCTACCGTTACCGTTGAAGGTGATATGTTCAAACTCACGACAGACAACTACTCTTATTGGAAACCGATGATGGAAGACCACCTTTATTGTAAGGATTTACACGAACCCATCATCATGAAGGAGAAGCCGGAAGGAAAGGATGACAAAACATGGGAAGTACTAAACCGAAAGGCGGTTGCTGTAATCCGTAAGTACATTGACCGATCTCTCTTTGAACATGTATCTACCTATACAAATGCTTATGAATTATGGACAAAACTTGAGTCTATGATTCAAAAGAAAACGCCTCGAAACAAAGCTCTTCTTGTCCGACGGTTGGTAAAGTTGGAGTACAAGGATGGCCAAAACATGATGGAGCACTTGAATAATTTCAAGGGACTCGTAAATCAGCTTAACAAAGTTGATATGAAGGTTGAAGATGAAATGCAAGCCCTTTTACTCCTTAGTTCACTACCGGAGAGTTGGGACACACTAGTTGTCACTCTAAGCAATTCAGCACCGGAGGGAAAACTTACCATGGACACCGTCAGCGATAGCCTTCTAAATGAAGAAGTCCGGAGGAAGGAACGAGACTCGAGTTCTTATTCAGAAGCCAACATTGTTGGTAGAAGAGGTAGAGAGGAGACTCGTGTTCACAACAAAAGCAGAGGACGAGACCAATCTCGAAGAAGATCCAAGTCACGACCAAGAGTGACCTGCTACTATTGTGGCAAGCCAAACCACATGAAGACGGAGTGTCGGTTTTTCAAGAAAGATCAACAAGCAGGTAATATTAAACCAGACCGGTTCAATCCTCCGAAGAAGCATGAAGACAAGACTACCACCATTGTTGAAGACCAGAGCAAAGACCTATATCTCGTTGGAGAATGTAATCTTAGCTCTGATGATAGCTCATGGATCGTTGATTCTGGTGCTTCTTTTCACGTCACCCCTCATGGAAGCTTCTTCACAACCTACCAAAGTGGTGACTTTGGTGATGTTCAAATGGGAAACCAAGGAAGAAGCAAGATCGTTGGAAAGGGGGATGTTATTCTTACATCAAACACTGGGTGTAAGATAGTTCTTAAGGATGTGAGACATATTCCCGATATGAGACTCAATCTCATATCAACAGGGAAGCTTGATGATGCCGGTTTTGATAGCCACTTTGGCAGTGGCAAGTGGAAGCTAACCAAAGAGAGTTTGATCATGGCTCGAGGAAGAAAAGAAGGCTCATTATACGTAACACAAGCCAAACTTTGCAAGGAAGAAGTTAATGTTGCAAGCGATGACATGGATATATGGCACCGGAGACTTGGGCATATGAGTGAGAAAGGTCTTAATATACTTTCTCGCAAGAAACTTATTCCTGATATGAGAGGTACGTATCTCACACCATGTCATCATTGCTTAGCCGGAAAACAACATAGAGTCGCTTTCCAAAGATCTTCTACACCCACGAGAAGGAAGCATATTCTTGATCTAGTGCATACTGATGTATGCTCCATGTCTGAGAAATCAAATGGAGGTGCATCATATTTCGTCACCTTTATTGATGACCATTCAAGGAAGGTATGGGTATACCTTTTGAAGACAAAAGATCAAGTTCTAGATGCTTTCAAGGAGTTTGTAGCCCAAGCAGAAAGAAGTACGGGTCAAAAACTCAAGTGTGTTCGATCAGACAATGGTGGAGAGTACCGGGGTCCTTTTGAAGCATTCTGCAAAGCTCATGGAATCAGAATGGAGAAGACACCACCAAAGACGCCACAATTGAATGGGCTTGCTGAAAGAATGAATCGGACGATTACAGAAAGAGTTCGGTGCATGCTCTCTCACGCTAAACTACCCAAGCCATTTTGGGGAGAAGCTTTAAAGACTGCAGTGGATATTATAAATCTTACACCATCAGTTCCTTTGGAAGGCGATATTCCGGAGGAAGTTTGGTCGGGTAAGAAGGTCTCCTACAACCATTTAAAGGTGTTCGGGTGTAGAGCATTCGTCCACATTCCTAAGGATGAACGAGCCAAGTTAGACTCTAAAACTAAAGAGTGCATCTACCTTGGTTCACCAAAGGATGATTTTGGCTATCGGCTTTGGGATCCAATTAACAAGAAAGTTATTCGAAGTAGAGATGTTGTTTTCTTCGAAGATCAAACAATCGAAGACATCGATAAATCAAAGACACCAAAGCTAAGGGTTGTAAGGAGTGAAGATTCTCATAAGCCCCAAGATCATGAACAAGTGATTGGAGGAGATGGCGAAGGGGGTCCCATCATGGATCCAAATGGTGATGAAAGTGAAGAAGAAGAAGAAGAGCAAATGGAGCCAGAGGAAGAACATGAGCCAAGAAGATCCGGAAGAGAGACAAGACCATCTGTAAGATACTATCGAGACGAGTATGTGAATCTTACAGATGAGGGGGAACCACAAAGCTATGAGGAGGCCATAGGAGACATTCACAAAGACAAATGGGTAGAAGCTATGCAAGATGAGATGCAAGCCTTGCAAGACAACCGCACCTATGAGTTAATGAAGCTACCAAAAGGAAAGAGAGCCTTGAAAAACAAGTGGGTGTACAAGTTGAAGTATGAGGAGAGAAGCTCAAATCCAAGATACAAAGCCCGATTGGTTGTGAAAGGATTCAACCAGAAGAAAGGCATAGATTTTGAAGAAATATTCTCTCCAGTGGTGAAGATGTCCTCTATCCGAGTGGTTCTTGGTCTAGCTGCGGTCCTAGACTTAGAGATTGAACAACTCGATGTTAAGACAACCTTTCTACATGGTGACCTCGAGGAGGAAATCTATATGGAGCAACCAGAAGGATTCAAGGTCCCAGGAAAAGAAGACTTGGTATGCCGATTAAAGAAGAGTCTTTATGGTCTCAAGCAAGCCCCAAGACAATGGTACAAGAAGTTTGACTCTTTCATGGTGGATCATAACTTCAAGAAAACCAAGAATGATCATTGCACTTTCATAAAGAGGTACGAAAGCGGTGACTTTCTCATATTATTACTCTATGTTGATGATATGCTGATTGTGGGCCAAGACCGCAACAAGATAGCCGCATTGAAGAATGACTTAGGAAAGTTTTTTGCTATGAAAGATTTGGGGCAAGCTAAACAGATTCTTGGAATGAAGATCACTCGGGACAGGCCAAAGAAACTTTTATGGTTGTCCCAAGAACGATATGTTGAAAGGGTGTTAGAGAGATTCAACATGCACAAAGCAAAGCCGGTAAATACTCCACTTGCTGGACATTTCAAGCTAAATTCAGAACAAAGTCCAACAAGTGAGAAGGAGAAAGAAGAAATGAAGACTACCCCATATGCATCAGCAGTGGGCAGTCTCATGTATGCCATGGTGTGCACCAGACCCGACATTGCCTATGCTGTAGGAGTTGTGAGTCGCTTTCTAGCAAATCCAGGAAAGGAGCATTGGAAAGCAGTTAAATGGATCCTACGCTATCTACAAGGCACAACGAAGAGGTGTCTATGCTTTGGCAATGGAAAACTTGAGTTGAACGGTTATACCGATGCAGATTGGGCTGGTGATAAAGACTCGAGAAAATCAACTTCAGGATTTGTGATTACCTTTGCAGGGGGAGCTGTCTCCTGGCAATCGAAGCTACAAAAGTGTGTTGCCTTATCCACCACGGAAGCAGAGTATATCGCAGCAACGGAAGCATGCAAGGAGATGTTATGGATGAAGAACTTCTTACTTGAGTTGGGAGTAAAGCAAGACAAGTACAACTTACTATGTGACAACCAAAGTGCTATTCACTTAGCAAAGAATCCAGCGTTTCATTCTCGCTCAAAGCACATCGACATTCGGCATCATTGGATACGAGAAGTTCTTGAAGAGAAGCTCATACATCTCGACAAGGTACACACCGATGAAAATTGGGCAGACTTTATGACGAAGGTATTGCCAATCAAAAAGTTTGAAGACTGCTGCCAAGGTATCAGTGTCGTGACAACTTTGGGCTAAGTCGGGAAGGGGGAGATTTGTTGGGTTTTCCCTCCATTAGCCCAAAACCAAAATAATAAAATTGGTTAGTATAAGTATGATCCACTAAAAGCCCATGAAGAAGAAGTATGTATAAAATGGAGAAAGATGAAGAAGTGTGTAGAAAAAGAAGTGTGTAGAAAAGAAAGTGTGTAGAGAAAGAAGTGTGTAGAATTTTAATAGTTACCTTTCCATTAGTATAAATAGGGGTGTTTAGTTCATTTGTAATCAATCAAGAAAAGCAAGAAAGAAAAACAAGAGAGAAAACACTTGTAAGAGAGAGTTTCCTAAAATTTCATCTTTGTAATAAATCCCTTTCCTAAATATTAAGAGTTTTCTTCTTAAACTCTTAGTTGTCTAAATCCTATCTTCATCTCACGAAGAATATTGGGTAATTTTCCCAACAATTTTATCTTCATTATTCATTATATTCTGATGGAGATGGGTTTACATGAAAAGTTGAAAACATCAAATCAAACAAGTTTCTTCTTATTCTTATTTTTATTTTTGAAGAAAGACTTTTATTATTATATTCTCAAAGGCCACAGTAACCCCTGAGTGCAGCTACATCCCTCCTTCCTGGCCCTTCAGTGGTGAACTGAAAGTATGCTTCAAAATCAAATGGCTTAAACAAGCGAGGATGCTCAGCATCAACCATTTCCTCTGGTGCATATATCAAATCCTTTGTTTTTGGAACAGAGAACAATCCAGCTGAGATTCTTGTGTTCGTTCCCAACCTCATCACTCGGTGAACACCAGTAAGCACCCGACCATTAAGAAGCACCTGAACACATACTTGTTATACATCATGAACATCAAAAATAAGAGTCTTGGTTTTAAACTTACGTGTAGTGTAGCTCCTCCAAGAACGATGAATGAAGAATCTTGGGAAGGATTGGCTTTGATCCATTGTTTATCATCACTAGTCCTCACTTGGATTCCATCTTGGACATCGTTCTGGCAGAGTATGGTGAGCATGTTTCTGTCTGTATGAGCCTCCATACCTAACTCTTCTTCTGTCTCTTCAACTCCTTGGTATTTCATCATTCTCACGAGACATTTAGTTGAAGTCAGATGGTCCTCTATGTAGTTTTCATTGACCCCAAAACTCTCCATTATCATTCTCCTAGTCATGAAGTCTAGTTCTGACACTTTCTCCGCGAATGACATGACCGCCTCGCTGCAGAAAGAGAGTGGTTTTAGAGTGTTCTGTTTCAAATTAAAAAGAGAAAGAAAAGGTTTGAAGAACCCTAAACCTGAAACTTGCATTGCCTTGGGGCCAAAGCTTATGAGTAAACTCATTGACTTTATCTTCATTTTCCGCAAAGTCAACACCCATGACTTCAAAAAGAGGTAAAGAGGGAATCTGACCCACATATCCTCTGTATTTTCTCTTTGACACAACTCTCTTTTTGGTCTCTAAAGGTAGCTGAAAAGCCTCCTCAGAAACATCGAAAATCGCCCTTCCAAGTTCGACAGGGACTTTATCAAACAAGGCTTCAAAACATCCATACTCTTCTAGAGCTCTTCGGACATTGCCTCTCACTGAGTCCCATTCCACAGTTCCTGGTTTTAGGTTTGGACTTGTGAAGTCGATTACCGGGAGCTGAAGAGCTGGAGTGGTTTCTAAGCTAACCATTTTTTTTCTTTTAGAAACTTGTTGTGTGTTTAGATGCATCTCTATGTGTTCTTATATAAGGTTTTTAAGACCACTTAATCTTTAAAAAATGTTATCATAATTTTAGGTCTCACTATAAATTTATGGTCCCTGGCAACACTATTCTGTTTTAAATATATGTAATGTAAGAAAAATGTAATTTAACACTTTTATTGTTGTAATATACAACTTTACAACGGTTTGATTGGCTCAAATAATTAATAGATCTGAACTTTTTATCCTATCTTATTGAAAATGAAACTTAGTATGTAGAGAACATTCAGATTTATAAAACATTATCATTTTGATCAATGGGGTACCATTCAGATTCATAAAACATTATCACTTTGGAAAATATATAAAGATGCCATGAAAGTTTGGTTTGCCTCAAGACTTCGACACACATTCATTCTAAAAAATTTTTTTTGGGTTGAATAAAGTTTACATTCATTAAAAAGAAACATTATCACTTTGATCATCAGTGTATAGATGCTTTTGAGATACCACAATAAGTTTTGAGACTCGGCTTGTCCTCAAGGCTTTCTTTGGTTGCGTAGAAGTTTATGAGAGCTATGATGTTGAATGGCCTATACATATAAGAGGATGTTCATCATGCATCCACAAGCTCTTCAGGAACCCAAACCATGCCCGTGACAAAGTGTATGGTGTCTTGTCACTAGCCAATGTCACTATGTCACAAGAATGTATCTTGTCGTTGCTCCAACCCTAGTTAAATCCATATGAAATTGTGTACATTGTAAGCAAAATCCAAATTTAGTTGTTAGATATTAGGAAGGTTTGGGAGTTACTCTTATCAGGCCTAAATTCGTGAGTCCGTAGATTTTTAGAGTTGACATTCTTATATTTCTTGTGTTTTGTAAGTTTAATATAATCTCAAATACCTTCACCCAAAATTTCTAAAAATCGATTTGGATGGTAAATCGGTCATAATCGAAAAGATTTTCTTAAAAACTGATTTATGCGACTTAAATTGGTTTTAACAGTTATAAATTCATCTAAAATTGATATAAATTCATTTAAATTTGTTAAACTAAACAATAATATTATTATAAATCTACAAATTTTTATTTTTTATTTGTATATATTAATTTTGTAATTTATCAAAATAATTAATAATTAAACTCAAAAACTAAAATATCTAATATAAAAATATAATATATATAAAATTAATTAATAATTCGTTAAATCTTAAACTTTGTTTAGACTCCGAATATTTCACTTATTCGCTACTCCTCTACAAAATGTATATTTACTAATTAGCAATTTCTGAACATTTGATTCACGTTCCAACGATAAAATCTCCATTTTACTTGTGAATGCATCTGATGTGATGAACCATGTTAAATTTTTGTATCGTTTATTTAACTTACGTTTATTCATGTCTTTGCACTGTTTTCTCACATCCATTATAAAAATTATATTAAGGTATCCATAAAAGAGTTTTATCAGAGTGCTGACGAAGAGCTAGAGTGGAAGTAGATTCATTTGCAATTAGAAGATCTTCATTGGTGAGTCTGCAAAAGAGCCTTTTGTAAATAAATTAAAAATATATAAGAAATAGGAAAAGGAAGAACGGGAGAAACTTTTCTTTAACAGAATTTTGCTATTTTTTATAGAAATCCTCGTACAATTTGTCAATAATTCATTGGTTGATATTATTTTATTGTGAAAAACTTGAAGATTATCTAGAGCAATGCTGATGACCTAACGAGGAGGAACCTGAGCAGATAAATCTATGATTTAGTGTGCTCTGAGCATCTTCCTTGTTCGTAACCTAGTCAATTCCAACACCATCTCGAAGAGGGAACACGTGCATCTAACTAGTGTTGCATGGTACGGCTTCTTGGTACATCAATCTTTTGTCTCCGTTGGTAGACCAAATAGTTTCACCAAGCAACCATATTCCTCCGAGGCTCTACATACAACTTTGGAGACCGATTGCCATGTGGGCGTGTTTGGTTTCAGGTCGTGGCTTGTGAGGTCAAGAATTGGGACCTTAGGCCATCTTTAACCAGGGTTCTAAGTTTTTTTTTTTTTTTTTGTATTTTTTGTTTTTTTCTTAAAAAAAATAAATAAACGAATTGCGGACCGGCATATGTCAGTGGGGCCCGCAAACAGTGCAAGAACCTTGCAAGAATCACCTCTTAGGGAAGGGTTGAGCATGATTAATGGGGGATTCTTAAGGGGTTCTTAGTGGGCGGAGCTCACTAAATCCTTAAGAACCACTTCTTAAACCTCCTAAATAAGAATCCATTTTGATTGGGTTCTTGTACTGTTCACGGGCTCTACTGACACGTGGCAGCCCGTGATTAGTCCGTTTTTTGTTTTTTAAAAGCAAAAAAATAAATAATAAGAACCCCATAAGGATTTCTTGGGCTAATCATGGCCTAAGAGACAACTCTTAACATGCATTGGGCCCTACAAATTATTTAATTAATTTATTTTTTAAGAACCATGGCTAAGGTTAATCATGTTCTTAGCATTCAAGATTGATTCCATTATGCTTTTTAAAAAAAATTGTAAGGCCTTTCAATTTGAGGTATATATAGAAACTGAATTTCAGAAAATATGTGAGCAGTGTTCTAAAAATCGGTCTAAGCGTCCGCCTAATCAGCAAATCGGATATGAGCGAAACGATTTTTTTTCATACTTCGCTAAAAAAATCGGTCTAACTGCCTGCGTAAACAATAATCTACTATAAGACGCCTAATTACCTATCGATTGTTGAAACAGTGGTGAGGGTAGTATAGTCCAAGGGATATGACTAATTAATAACAATAGTATAATGTTTTGTGCTTACTCTAAACGGATCATTAGTCCAAGATCCCTTTGAAACATTGTTTTAAAGCAAGCATACAAAACCTATTTTCATCTTGAAATCCGAGATTTATATATACATGAAATATGATAATAAGACCTTAGACTTTTCAAGAGAAAATTCGAACACTCGCAAACAAAAAAAAACTGAAAATCAACGTGCAAAATATTCAACATGCACTAGAATAATATGGATATTTGAACATATTATAACATTTAGATTTATAAAGACATTATTGTCAACTTGATCAATCATCTGACTATTCGATACCGCAATAAGCTTTGAGAGTTGACGTCGCTTCACGGCCTTCTTTGGTTGCATAGAAGTTTATGAGAGCGATGTTATCGAACGGCTTGTACATGAGAGGATGTTCATCGTCCACAAGCTCCTCAGGGACTGAAACCATTCCCTTGATAAAAGAGAAAAGACCTAAAGTGTACCTTGTCTTGTTTCCTTCCATTGTTACTCTATGCTCACAAGAACGTATCCTGTCATTGCTCCAACCCTAACCATATATAAACAATTGAATGTTCATGGGGTTGTATCATAACACCGTTTAAGCTATAAGTGAATGACTATTTAGAGAAAATACCATCAAATAGCATTGTATCAAGTTTTTATTCAGAAATGGCACATAAATTTTCTAAAATAGCATTCATTAAAAGGTAAAAAACAAAAATATTTTTATAACTGGGATTAATATTTAGTAATTAGAATTTAAGGTTTAGTATTGAAGGGATGAGATTAGGGTAAGACTTTAGGATGTAGTATCATTCAGTGTTTTTATTGATTAATAAATGTTATTTTGAGAATTCTTTTCTTTGTAAATGCTATTTTTTGTGACAAATTTTTAGAATTACTATTAATGAATTTTTTCTCTAAATAGTTACTGTTTATTTCTTTTTCCAACGAACCTTTCTGTCAAAATGAACTTAACTCTTTTGTTAATTACAAACGTAAAAGGAATGAGAACATTATGTTTGCCTTTGGCGGTTGCGCATTCTCGTTTTTTTTTGTTGTAAAAATTACTATGAAAAACTTGGAATATTTTATACTTACAAAAATATGGTTTCTATTTTCCTTTTTCAAAACTTTTTTTTTGTAAAAGAAAAGCTTAAAAATATCATCATTTTTCAAGACTTTCTCATGCAAACGTAAACACAGAAACTGCCTTTAAAACAATCGGAATGATAAATAGAATATTATTTCATTTACCATAGAGATGTCACCAGCCATGACAACGTAAGACTTGGGTGGGAGTTGAAGAGAAATCCATTCACCGTCCTTTGATTTCACCTCTAAACCATTCACACCGTTTTGGTGAAGTATTGATAAGAAGGTCTTGTCTGTGTGCTGAGGAAAAGCTGGCATTGCGATAGACCCTGGTGGAGCCAAGTACTTGAGGAACTTGAGTAGGTAAGTCTTTGATCCTACATGTGAATCATAGTGTTTCTCCACACCATAGTTCTCAAATATCATCCTCCCCACTAGTCTGTCCAATTCCGCAACCGCTTTTGAGAAACCGTGCGCGGTTTCGCTACAAAGTTTCAAGTTCAAGCAAATAAGTATGGTTCTACTTCAAACCTATAGAGTTACAGTTTCAAAAACAAAACAACATACATAAACGTAACCTAAAACACTAAACCAGAGTGGAACATGTTGGAGATAGATGTCTCTCGACGATCGACGAGGCATATCATGTAAACGATTTCGGTCCAGTAGCAAGAAGATAGACGGTCGAAAAAAGCAAAGTTGGCAAGGGAAAAATCTAACTAAATTCTTCCTATAAATAGAGAGGAAATCGCTTAAACATAGAGGAAGTCGCTTAAAAAGAGAAGAACTAGGGTTAGCTTTACTTTTGTTTTGACGAGTTCATCTTCTTTAGCCGATTCCATCGCTATTTTGATTGTAATCATTCGCATATCTTTTAATAAACGTCTTTGAATAACTCATAAATATTATTTAATTTTGAATACGTTGAATCAGATTCAACCCAAGACATTAGACATGGAAACCAAAACCATAAGGACATGATTAATGCATGTTTCTTAGGCTGAGTTTCTTAGGAAAGTTAAAAAAATGTTTTTTAGTTTTCTTAAGGAAAATTAAGAAAATGTTTTTTAGTTTTTTTTAATGAAAGTTAAGAAATTGTTTTTTATTTAAAAATTTTAATAGTCGATCCTTAACTTTTTCAGTTTAAAGCTAAGAAACAATTTTTTAATTTTTCCAATAAACTCAACCTAAGAAACCTTCGTTAATACAACATTAAACAGGATGCTCGTTATTAAATTAAATAATCAAGCGTACAACATACCAAAACTGAAGGTTTCCTTGAGGCCACATGAGATGAGTGAATCTTTGAGCCTCTTCTTTATTTGTAACATAGTCAATACCAAGACCTTCATGAAGAGGGATCACAGGCATTTGACCAACGTAGCCATGATACGGCTTCTCGTTCACGTTCTTCCTCTTTGTCTCGGTCGGGAGATCGAACAGTTCCTCAGCCGCGGCGAAGACAGAATCGTCCAGCTCCTGTGCTACTCCGTCGTACAAGGCAACGAAACAGCCGTATTCCTCCAAGGCTTCACAGGCTTCTCTGGAAATGGAACGCCACGTGGACGTGTTTGGCTTCAAGTCATGTCGGCTCGTGAGATCAAGAACTGGAACTTTAGAAGAAGAATTCACGATAGATTCCATTTGGATGTTTTGTTTGTAATTCGATATTCTTCAAAATATTTCAGCACCAACTTATATAAGTTAAAGACAATTTATTAACAGATAATCATATAGCTATACTAAGTTATAGTCATATGCGTTGAGTAAGACGTAGATTCTGATTAAATACAAACCGATTCACTACAAACCGGAAAGCTTCTAACCGAAAACCGAATTGAGTTTTAATATGGATAAATATAATGTTAATTTTCTTTTTGTTCTATATTCAAAAATTATAAATTAAACCCCAAACAAGTCTTAAAGAGAAAAATATACCAACAAGTGGAACCCTGGTTTAAACATAAAAATATGAACACAGTTGATCAAAACGCAAACATAAAACCAAACCATACCAAATTGTTCCATGCTATTTCTAAAACCAAAAATTTAGAAAATGAGGATAAAGACTGAACCGGAATCAAAATGGATATCATATTTTATAATTTGGCCCAGCAAGTGTGATGACTAGTACATATTAATATACAACATGGTCCAAACAATTTTGATGACTAGTAAATATTAATATATAACGTGGTCCATAGAGTCTGGTGACTAACTATGTGGTCCATAGGTTTATTATTATAGTGATGTTTTGTTTACACTCTAAAACGAATAACTGAAAAACTAAGAAGCAAGATCCCCTCAAAATTTGTCTTATAATGTACATCCCAAGTAGTTTTCATCATAGAGAATATTCCAAATATACAGTTGTTTGAGATTATATATATGCATAAGATATGATCCATGAAAAAACACACCTAAATCTTGAAAAATATAACAAACACAATGTCTTCTAAGATCCCTACCTTAGATTTTTCAAGAGAAGATTTGAAACCAGGCACTAAGTATCGGGAAACAACAAGCAAGAACATAAGACAAGCACTTGAAGAATATGGATGTTTCATCATAGATCTTCAAGACAAGGCTCCTTTAGATCTTCTTGACCAGGTGTTTGGTTCTTTGGTCGAGTTGTTTGATCTTCCGACACAAACCAAAATGAAGAACAAATATGATAAGCCTTTAAATGGCTATGTTGGCCAGATTCCAGCTCTTCCTCTTCATGAAAGTCTTGGCATTGATAATGCCACTTCTTTCGAAGCTACCAGAAGCTTCACCGGTTTGATGTGGCCACAAGGAAACGAACACTTCAGGTATGTATTGAAAAATAAATTTCAACGACTCTTTTCGTTTAAAGTTGTTTTACATTAAAAAAAAGAAATATTCTAAGATAAATCTAAAAAAATATTTTGTCCCAAAAATAACATTCATTGAAAATAACCAAAATATATTTTATTAAATAGTGTAAATATATATTTATACCACTTGGGTTAACTAATCTAGAGTTTAGAGTTATATGGGGTGGAGTTTTGGAAGTGAAGTTCAAAATTAAAAAAAAAATATATATATTTTTTTTTTAAAATAAAAAGATCTATTTTGATAATTTTTTATGTTTATTTTTATGACAAAAATTGAGAGATTTTCCTTTGAAAAGAAGAAGTTGTTTTACATAAATTAAGAATAAAATATTAAATGTTTAGTTTAATATTTATTTGACTGTTACAATTTTAGAGAAATTTTTATTTTCATTAATCCAATTAGAATGAAATAATTTAATGGAAAATATATTAAAATCACGAAACAACATTTATTTTGTAGCAAAAATTTTAGTTCACAATATTGCAATTAATTTTAAACCAAAGGTGTGTTAATTTTCTATAAACTTCAACTTAGTTTTGCTTGGTTTGTGTTAGTGAGTGCATGCACAAGTATGCCGAGTTTGCAGCCAAGCTTGATCAAATGGTGACTCGGATGGTTTTTGATAGCTACAACGTCGAGAAACACTACAAACCATACATTGAATCAACCACTTACCTTCTCCGTGTGCTAAAAAATAGTGCACCAAACAACAAAAGCCCTAGTTTAGGATTTGTCACACATACAGACAAGAGCTTCACAACCATACTTCACCAGAATCAAGTCAATGGTCTTGAAATGGAAACCAGAGAAGGAGAGCGAATTAATATCAATCTATCATCACCTTCACTCTTCATGATTGTCGCAGGCGATGCCTTGATGGTAAAGCTAGGTTACACAATACAAATTTACAAATGTATAGGCCATGCAAACATAGATTGAACTAACTTATGGTTATATACCTTTAGGCATGGAGCAATGATAGGGTTTGGTCTCCACGACACCAAGTTCTAGTGAGCGGTGAGACAGACCGATACTCTCTTGGAATGTTTTCATTCAACAATGGAACTCTTCAAGTACCGGAAGAGCTTATTGATCATCAACATCCTCTTAAGTATAAGCCCTTTGATCATATTGGTCTACTTCGATTTTATCGTACTGATATAGGTTACAAATCAGAGTGTCTTATCAAAGCCTATTGTGGTATTTGAATCACTTGTGTATATTATACTTCCTCTGTTTCAGAATAATGTATGTTTTGTATTTTCACACATATTAATAAAATATATTCCTTATGTTTCATTAAGATATATATTTTAGAAAAAAAAATTTGTGCATAAAGATCGATTTTTTGTGTTTTCTATGAAAATATTATAAACTTCAAAAAAATTAATCGACTTTACTGAATTATTATTGATTAAAAATTATTGAAATTACAGAAAACGATACATTTAATATAGTGTTTAATGTGATTTTTAATATGTGAAAACACAAAAAAAAAAATTTATCTTTATGAGACATAAAAAATATTAAATTTTAGTAATAAATACATTTGTAATTATATATTTCTTACACTTCTAAACCAATAAAAGTTTAGTAACTGTAATTAATGTTTTTAAATTTACAAAATCATTATTAGGTAGATAAAAATATATTGAAAAATATCTTATCAAAATAATTTTCTTTTAAAACATTCATTTGTATATATGAAACAGAGGAAAAGCCAGAATGTCCTATAAAAGCCTATTGCGATATTTGAATCACTTATGAATCCACTATCTAAAGCTTCATATATGTAAAATGCAATAATCTAATAAGAGAAAATAAGTGTAATATATATAGTTACATGGTAGGTCACAAGGACATGATCCATTACTTGGTATGGAATCAAGACATGAATATTAGCACAACAACATCAACAAACAAAAACTCATTCTTCATCACTGTGATTTCCATTGACAGAGACTCTAGAAACCATCTCTGATTCAGACATAACTCTCTCGTACTTAACAGATCGAGAAGGTAGAATCCTAAACCGACCAAAGGATAAAGCTTGAGAAAGCTTGTCATAATCCCATCTCTGCTGAACAAACACAATAACTGCAAGTAAAATCGCGGTAACAGGTATAGCAACATCCCCAAACTTGGAGAAGAAATCGAGATTCGGATTAACAAACTCGTGTTCTTCTCCAATGAAGTAAGGATCAGGAACAGAGCCAATGATGTAGTCATAGACGTGAGGGAAAAGCCTCACTAGCGTGATCCCCAAGTAATAAAGCTTCCTTAGTGGCTGCTTTGAATCAATCTGCCATATAAAGTTAGCAATAACCTGAGGGAGTAAGAAGAAGTCTTGAACCAAACCAATGTACTCCTCTGTTTCGGTCTGCAACCAGTTTGCAGTACCAGTTCCATACACTTGAGTAAACCTCTCTGTCCTTGCTGGATGAAGAACCAAAGCAAGTATGTAACCTAGTACGTGTAAGAACAAGGAGATGAGAAGCACACGACGATCACTTGGAACTTGAGGTGTTCTAGTGAGCATCCTGACACGAGACTTCCACACTTTCTGACAAAGCCTTAGAGTAAGTAGAAAGCAAACCATCACAAGGAGCTTCACAGTGTAATCAATCACATTAAACCACTGACTTCTCTGTAGATCATACGAAGGTGTTTCATATGTTGGTGAAGCTTCTTTTCCTTTAAAGAGAGCTTCTGCACCAGTGATCAACGGCAAGCTATAACCAAGAGCTTGAACTCCAAGCATCACAAGCGAAACGAAAGGAACCGAATCTGTTTTGGTTCTGAAGTAAAAGAGCTGGCTAGTGATGCAACCAATAGAGAAGGTAAGCGTGAGAACCCTGAGGATCCCTTCAACACCTGCACGAGAGAGAATGTCTTCACGCTGCCTTCTGTAAAAGATAGGTGTTGTCTTAAGCTTCACAGGTTTGAAGTAGAGAGGATCATCGTCTGGTCTTCTGCTTGATATAGAAACCTTAGCCGTTGGATCAGCTAACCATCTTGACTTTATGGGAGGATAAGAAACCACAACGTCTACCAAACAATCTAAACCCGCTTCAAGATCACCACTCGCAGACAAGACTTCCCATGAGGCTCTCACATCTCTGCATCCGACAAGATACATTCTCCCGGTATGCTCATCGTAAAGACCTTCCAAGTAGATCACAGATAAGTTACCAAAAGCTTCTCCTGTAAGTGAGATTTGAGCTGAAACATTCAGAAGAAGCTGCTTCTCAGTGTACTGATCTTTTGTCCTGTAAGGAGTAGGAGTTCTTGTCTGCTCCTCAATAGAAACATTAGAAGAACGCCAGAAAAGACCGAACAAAGGACCAAGAGAAAGAACATCCATCCCACAGTTGCTCCCTAATGTCTTCTTGTCTGTAAAAGCAGGTGTATGGAATGTCAAATCCTCAGCTAAAAGAGTCAAGCTCGAAAGCGAATCCTCAGAGTCTTCCAACTTAGGAAACTTCATTACCGACTTCTTGATTATAGTTGTGAAAGAGAACTCTTGGTTCCTCTCAAGGATACCACCAGCTTCATCCGTCTTGGAGTAGCTATAAAACGGATGCGAAACCGAAGAAGACTGGAAGTAGTTCTGCATATCCATAGGCTCCACAAGCTTCTCAAACGACAAAGGAAAGAAAGAAGGAGTCAGATTCTTCTCAGTGTTAAGACAAGAGAACGTCCCAACGAGTATACTTCTCTGCCGTATCGAAAACGTTGTTGGAATATACAAACACACACGAGCATTACATCCATCTACTTCACCACGCCTACAAGCAACCATACATAACTGTCCACTCGTCGGTTTCCACACCCCTTCAGCAGTAACAGTCATGTTGTCAAGCCCTGATCTCATCCCTGAGAGGTAAAGATTCTCACTAGGATGAACCGCGCGGAACACAGCAGAGACTTTTGTCACATCATCAGCTTCCTGACAATGTATGTTCTGCATATAGAGCTTCACGTCTTTAAATCCACCGTCTGTTAATTTGATGTCTCCATCAGCTGCAAACGGACCTAACTTGCTGCAGAACTCATCAGTCCCATTGCATTTCCAGTTAGGTAGGACGGTGAGAGGCGCATTAGTAGTAACTCTTTTAAGAATATCACAGAAACCTTTCCCTTTATAGACATCAATTCCACTAATAGTAGTACTAATGTTATCACAAGCCTTAGATACTAACTCATCAGAGACGAAACTGTATTGAACAGACTTACTTAACTGAGAAGAGATACTAATCTTGTCGAAGTACTTAAGGTTTGGTCTTTTGTTTAAGCTCTTAACCTCTCCTTGTATCATTCTTCTGGTCAATGTAAAGGTTTTCGGGTAACGAAGAATGAGTCTAATCTGATCATCTTGCAACAGAGGAGGCGTGTCGTGCTCCTTAACCCACTTCCATGGATGATCAGAAGGAGAGTTAGTATCACGAGAAGGAAGCATTGTCTCACCAAGCATACACAAGACTCTCTCTTGATCATTATCATTCTCAACTAAAACCCCTTGGAAAGTGATTTTAAGCTGAGTATGACTCGGCCAGAGCTCGAACTCGCGTGCTCCTCTCAAGGCCAAGTCATTGAACGCTGTGATCGCTAAGAGAAGGACTCCATTGACGCCGACGTATCTCTTGGTTCGGTGTGGGAGATCTAGATCTGTGACGCGGAAGGAGACAAGATTCAGAGGCTTTGTTGAATAGGTGGTTGTGTTGACCTTGTTGTAAGGTAAGAGCGGCGAGTCTCCGGGGTCTTGTGACCAGTCTCCGTAGCGAAAGGAGAGGCCTTTCTTGGCTTTTCGGAGATCTCTGGAGATTGAATCTATGTTTAGCTCGGAGGCTGAGGACAAGACTGATTTGCAGTTTCTTCTCACCTCGATGATGCGATCGTAGCTGATCTTCGGGGAGGGTGAAGATTCGTACTCGCCGTTGATTGATGTCGGTGAAGATAAGTATTCGCCTTTGATTGAGTAACCTAACTCAGAGAAGGCAGCGAGTGTTGGGGAAGAGGAGAAAAGAGAGGAGAAGATGACTAAAGGAAGGAGATTTAGTGTTTTCATAGTGACATTAACAGACCCGGAAGAAGAAAAAAGAAGTCTTTGGTCGGAAGGAAAAAAAAAAGACAGGAACTTTGTTAGTTCCGACAAGGTGATTTAGGACAAAGATGGAAACTTTGATTAATGGTCGGAAGAAGAAGAAGGTGTGGATTGGTTATGAGTTTCTCTGGAATGTTTGATTTGGTGAGGAACTTGCATTTGCAATCACAGATCTAGAGAGTGGAGAGAGAGAGATGATTACACTCGAAGTTAAGTCTCATGGAACAGCAGAACAGTGGAACAGAGAAAAGTCTTTAGCTGACAAAAAAAGTCTTTTAATGTTTTTTCATCTTAAATTATTTCTTTTAAATCTCTAATATGTTTCAAAATTCAAAAACTATTAGTGTAAATAAAATTATGGCTTACAATTACATATAGCAGTTATATGTCAATTATAGCCATAATTCTATACAAACTAATGTATTTTCAATTACACCAAATATATAATTTACATATAACATTTGTTATATATTTCGGAAAACCCTTAAATAAAAAGCCGATCTGATACAATTTAACCGATCAAATATAATTTGATTGATTTTAATTGGTTTAGATCAATTAAGTTGGTTATGATCGGTATTTTATTTGGATCATGTCGATTTTCCAATACTATATTCTAGGATTCCAACAGTCAATTTTATATTTTACATATTATGAGTATAGTGCTAACTATATTATACGATATATGTTGTTATATTAATAATATTATGTAATTATGATATATTATTGATGTGTAGATGACTTATAACTGGTGTAGCGAATAATAATTTAAGTTCCTTGGGTTAAGAACATCTTTATTTTCCACTCATTATGTAATGTGTGAAAATAAACACATTACTCTATTTTAAGTAACTTTAGAACATTTTCACTTCGTTTCATAATTTACTTTATTTTATAAAAATAAGTAAAAAATAAAATAATGAGTAAAAATAAAAATATTACTCTATTTGTGGAGTAATGTTTTATTTTTTGTTCATCACTCTATTTTCTAATCTACTTTGGAGTAAATTATGAAGTGGAGGAAATACTCTAAGTTCTATTTTCCTATTTTTAGTGCTCTGTGCATCAAAAATAATTTTATTCTAAACAGTGAATAAAATACCAGTAGTCTAAACAATTAAAACAATTCACATAGTAGAAGTCTTTAGTATAGTATAAAATGAGTGGAAAATAGAGTAATAAGTAAAAAAATAAAAGTATTAGAACATTTCTATTTTCATTCCATAATTTACTCTATTTTACTCAAAAACAGAGTGGAAAATGGAGTAAAGAGTAAAAGATAAAAACATTACTCTATTTGTAGAGTAATGTTTTACTTTTTGTTCATCCCTCTATTTTCTAATCCATTTTGGAGTAAATTATAGAGTGAGAATGGAGATGTTCTTGCTCTATTTGTGGAGTAATATTTTTTTTTGTTCATTACTCTAATTTCTACTATATTTTGGAGTAAATTATGAAATGTAAATGAAAATGCTCTAAATTCTATTTTCCTATTTTTAGTGCTATGTGCATCAATTTTTTTTATTCTAAACAGTGTATAAAATATGGATGGAAATGTTTTAAATTCTATTTTCTTATTTTTAGTGCTATGTGCATCAAATTGTTTATCTAAACAGTGTATAAAATACCAGTTGTCTAAACAATTAAAACAATTCACATAGTAGATGTCTTTTAGTATAGTGATTCAATGAAGGATTGATTTAGTGCTTCTAAATTAGGAAGTCAGATTTCAAATCTTAGAAAAAACAAACTATATAGATTATTGGAAAAAATATTTACATGAGATCATTAACATGATGTAAGTAATATCTTAAGGTATAGATCTTATAGAGCAGTTCATGGTTGTGTAGTCAAACGTGAATATTTAAAGTTTTGATGTAAAATCATCGTTATAATGTTTTTATAGTTGATAACAACATAATTAAATAGCATTAAAAATCAACATTTTTGGTTAAAATATTCCATTAATCAGCTCATATGAATGCACCATGTTATATGACATTTTAGTTTAAGTTGTATATTTGCTTAAGATGTAAAATAATAGTAATACAATTAGAAATTTCAAGTAATCTATTAAAAATTATCCTTTTATTTTATGTTGAACGCATGATTTACGTTTAAAGTGTGGAAACCCTTTTAGTCTAGTGATTTGACTAAATATGGGATTTAAATTTTGAGAGAATGCAAATTATGTATATTATGAAAAAAATGGTTACAGAAAATTTTTAGTCTAGTGCAAGACGTACTATCAAACATGAATTTCATAATGCGGTTTAAAATGGTACAACTAAATTGAAATTCTTATAAAACTATAGAATTGTCGGATGTCGAATGGTCTATATAATATCTTTCATCGTTTGTAATAGTATAATACCGTTTAAAAGTAAATGATTGTTATACAATTAGGATCAATATTGTTTTCAGTGAGTGGTTGACTTGACTTATGAAGATGCATTAGGCGTGTTCGACGGGATATATGCTAATGCGGTTCCATTGAAGTTGACTTATGTAAAATCTGTGTCATCTTCTATCAAGAACGACTTATTATTTATGAAAAAATATCAAATTAAAGCCAAACTAAACCAAAATATAAAAACTGGATAAAGTATCAAAACTTTTAATAAAATAAATTAAAAAGTACTCTTACAATTTAGTAAATAAAATATGTTGAATAAAAAACCGTATGAAATTAAAATGAAATCGCCATGATCCTAAAACACTAAATCATCATGCTCACCTATAAAAAAAAGGAAAAAAAAAACTTATAAACAATTCACTCAGTAATATATGAGACCCTAGAACGCAAAAACTAACTCACTTGTAGCACTTCAACTAATAACTTGGTCTTATTAATTGAGCTCATATTCTCAAAATGTAAGGATACCTTTTTTGCTTCTTTTTTAACAGCAAATATTTATATTAAAATTAACGGTTCAATGGGCTAAGTTGGTTACAACCAAAGAGATCTTCGACGATAAATTGATAAACAAAAATAACTAAAACATAACCAGAGATAGATGTGGCTAAGGAGATAAAAGACCCATAGAAAAACTTCACTTATAATCCTAAAGCTCGCGTTTGAAATAACGCAAAGAAGTCGAAACGATGTTGAAAAACATAACTAGTGAGTTTTGAGAGCGAGAAGTCTGTGAACCTCCGCTGAAGATAGTAGCTCCGGTGAGAGGTCGAGCCAACTTTGTGAAGAACCGTCGATGCTTGAGACAACGTAGTGTGCGGGAGTCACAGCGGTGACATAGCAGCAAGTAGATGTAGTGAGTGCTCACTTTTGAACAGTAATTCCTGCAATGAGGAAAGGGGTGGGAGGATCGCAGAACCGACACTGTGAAGCACCCTCGATGCTTGAGACGGCAAACTGTGATGGAGATCAGTGGTTACGTAGTAGTGAAAAGATCTGATGTGTCCACGCTCTTGCACAGTAGTAACAGCGACGAGGAAAGGGATGGGAGGATCGTAGGGTCGACTCTTGTCTAAGGAAGTGTCGATCGATACTCACTCTATAGTATCGATTGATACTCGTTCCTTATTTACACGCGAGAGATAGAACATATGACTATTGTATTCGAGTTCTAAGATCAACTTTTAAAATCTATAGATTAGAGTTTTAATAACCTAAATGAAACCTTAAGTCTAACACCCTTCCTCCATCGTTTACAAACTCTTTTATTTATTATTTTATTTATTAATTTCTATTATTTAACATACCTTAATTTGAAGCTAAATTATATTATGTAAGATATCAAGTATCTGTAAAATATATAACTAAATGCTGCAATTAATCTCTTATTTGAGAGATGTTCTCTAAGATAATTTGAGCACATAACATATACATATATATAAAATAACATTTCATTTTTCTTCTGTTGCAATTTTATCAAAAGTTATCTAATAACTTGATACATAAGCAAAAAATTTAAACATAACAAATTGTCTAAAATTCTCGTCTTCTAATTATTTAAACCAAACCTAGAAAACATTTGATAACCCACATGTTTTTAAATCAGGATTAAATTTTAATTTAATAACCTGATGGCAGTGTATTTTAATTTAATTTTATTAAAATGTATAGTAGAGAAACTTAGATATTTTTATTATAAAAATATGATCAAAAATAAAAGAAATTTATACATTTTATTAGTTTTTTTCTAAATAGAAACTGAATGGACATCAGTTGAAACAGAATGTTGATTATTGTAATATATAAAGGAGGAATTATACAGCAGATTTAACTTTTTTTGCAATGGAGTTTTTAATTTATTAAATATAAAAAGATTATATTATCTCTAACTATTGGACAAGAATAATAATAATAATAATAATAATAATAATAATAATAATAATAATAATAATAATAATAATAACTATAATAATAATTAAGAGGAAAATGTTATATGGAATTATGTTAACGTTTCCATCGGTCCACTTTCAATTTTCTTCCTTTTTAGTTCATTTTCTCTTGTTTCTCCTTTTTCTTCGGTCTTTTGTTTCTTTTCTTTATTGGTCTTGAAATGAATTCCATCGGCCTTCAATTGTTTTTCTCGACATTCTTCGGTACAATAAGAAGCGTCACTGTATTTTTATGATTCAACAAACACAATATTTAATTCAACTACTGTAAATACACTAATATAAACAACAAAATAAATATACGTACTTGTACATGTAGGTATCATCACTCTTTGCATCTATTTTTCTCTTGCAAAGAGCACATTGATTTAGATAGCTTATGTTGTATAGACCTGTTGGATTAGCCATAAGGACTCCTTATAAATTATTTGAGTGAAGTTAGATGGGGAGAAAGATGTTTCAATCATTGTATCTTATATATAAAAACACAAAGCTTGTGAACTACATCATTTTTCAAACTTATCCAATAGTAAATGCTAAGTTATTTTTAGATTTGTTTCTTAAATAGGTATATTAGTTTAAGTCATATTAAATATTTCTTCATAAGTAATATTGAGGAAATAAGATATTCCTATATGTACTAGAAACGTTTATGACTTAAACATGACAAACGTTTATCCAATTAATAGTATCAAATGTATATGTAAAGTAACTAGATGTTTTTTTGCACCATGTCTAGAATAAAGTTTTGATTTAAATTATATTTTAAATGAATTTTTGTTAATATTTTAGATTTTGTTATTTTATATCAATATTTTAATATAAAATTTGATTTATTTAAATATTTTAATTTATTTTAAATTATAATCCTAGATAGATTTTACATTATCCTTTTGAGTTCAAATATATTAAATCAATTTGTATAAATTAGGAAAAAATATAAAAACATTAATTGTCAAAAAACTAAACATAATTTTTAAAATTTGTAGGTATCAAAAGAAAACAATTGGCATTAATTAAAAATTATAAAAGTTTAAAAACCATTGTACAAAATTTTGAAAATCATGCTTAGCAATAAAATTGTATAATTATAACAGACAAAATTTGTTTTTTGAAATTGTCAAAATAAAGATTGTACAAAATTATAACAGACAAATTTACTTTTTGAAATTTGTAAAAAAAATATTTTTTTCTTATTATATTATTTAATGTTATATTTAAATAATTTTATTTGAATGATGATATATGAATTATTACTATATTTTTAGAAAAAATGCAAAAATAAAAATCAATATTAATTATATTTGTTCATGTCGCATTTTTGTCTTAAATCATGTCATTTTTTTTAGTATGTCATATCATTATTTTTAGTGAAATTGAATGTGATGACCACACATGTCAAAATCACTGCGCAAATAATTTCTAAGAAATATTTCATTTTTCTTATGTCGCAAACTTATTAGAAAGTTGTTTAAGAATATAACACATAAGAATAATTTTTTTAAATATAATAAATCGTAAAATTATTATTTCTTATTATTTAAAGTAAATATATTAAGAAAATATGTAATAATCCATATTTTTTTTTAAATTCGGAAATACATTTTAATTCCAATGACATGACGGCGGTGTATTTTTTAAATCGGAAATACATTTTAGTTCCGTTATGTTACTTTTGTACCTCGAGTAAAGAGGTTTTATGAGTCAAGCATGTTAACTAAGGCCTAACATGAAAGACACAACATCCTCATAAAAATCAATGATAAACCAAGCTATTGTGGCGTCAATATATTGCTTGAGGAGTCTGACATATCGCACTCTAAAGATGGAGTAACTTTATTTATATAGATTCCTTTCATGAGTTGGCATTAATTTTCATTTGCCACTGTATCATTTGGATTTATATGATTCAAATTACTTTAATTTTGGGATAAAAGTAATTAAAATACTTATTATGGAAAAAGGGTTAACAGTTTGTTTTAGAAAATATGTATATGAATCCAACAATTTTCTACAGTATCTGGACTATCAATTTTAGATGAATAAAATGAATAATTTAAATATTTTCAAAATTAATTAAAAGTCATCTTCAACCACTCAAAACTATGTAATATGATCTGTAATTGTCCAAATACATGAGTCAATCATACCACTACTTAGTACAGTGAGAGTGTTTTAAGTTAAAATTAATCTAGTTTTCGTTCATGTAGTGAACTATAATATAGTATAGCCACATTTAAAGAATAAATTATATATGCATTAACTTAATCCGTATTTAACCTTTATTCACCTGCTTTTTCTGTTCAAACCTTAACAAAATCTGCTATCACTCGATTATATATTTAAAAATGAACCTATTCAACCTAAACTAGCTTATAAAATTACTTTTGTTATAGAAAATTTTCATAAAACCCAATATTTTAGTTGTTAAATTTATTAAATATATATTTGAGAAACTTAGAGTTTTTATTAAAAAAATTAGGAACAAAAAGAAATAAACATACATGTTTATTAGTTTTTCTAATTTGAAAATCGGATGCACCTGAACTAAAATAGAACTTAGATTTTTGTAATATATACAAGAGAATAATTATATGACGGGTTTTAACTTTCCTCATTGGAAAATATTAATTATTATTAATAATAATAATAATTATTATAATAATAATTATTATTATTAAGTGGAAGATGTTATATGAAATTATGTCAACATTGTTACTTGTACACTTTCAACTTTCTTCCCATTTAATTCATCTTCTCTCGTTTTCTCGTTTTTCATCGACCGTTTTTTTTCATGTCTCCATCTGCCTTCAACTGTCTTTCATCGGCCTTTTTAATTTTTTCTAGACATTCTCCAGACAAATGGAGTGGTATATATTTTATGATACAATAACACAATCATTAGGTTAACTAATGTAAAACCACTAATATAAACAAACAAAATTTAAGATTCATACTTGCACTTGTAGATATCGTCAATCTTTGGATCTATCTTTCTCTTGCAATAGCTACATTGATTTGTGAAATATCTTATGTGGTATAGATCTGTTGGATGAGCCATAATGATGCCTTATAAATTATTTCAGTGAAGTTAGATGGGGAGGATATCGATCATGAGATTGTATCTTATATACTAGAACAAAGCTTGTGAACTATATCCTCTTCAAAATTATCCAATAATAAATGATAAGTTATTATTAGATTTGTTTCTTAAATATGCATCTTAGTTTAAGTCATATTAAATATTTCTTTATAAGTAAAATTAAAAAAAAGAATAAGTTATTTCTATATGAAGTAAAAACATTTATAACTTAGACCTTACAAAATTTTATCCAATTAGTATTATCATATGCATATATGTAAAATAATATTTCATTTTTCTTATGTTGGAACCTTATCAAAAGGTTGTTTAAGAATGTGACACATGAACATAGTTTTCTAAACATAATAAGTTGTCTCCGATTCTCATCTTCTTATTATTTAAACCAAACCTTTTAAGAATACATGTAATAACTTTAAAAAGTTACAAAAAAAATACATGTAATAACTTAAAAAAGGTTACAAAAAAATACATGTAATAACTTAAGTTTTCAGAATTACATTTTACTTTCAATGACATGACGGCAGTGTATGTCTGCAGGCGCAGCACCTCTATTGGGAGGTGCTTAGTGGGTTCCTTAGCAAAAAGTGATGATGGGCCCCACCACTTTTGTTAAGGACCACTCCTAAAAATCTCAATTTAAAGATCAGTCCTTATACTGTTTTGTGGGTCCCACTGACACGTGACGACCCACGATTGGTTGGTTTTTAATTTTTTTTTTTTTAAAAAAAAATCAAAAAAAAAAAAAAGTTAAGGACCCTATGGGGTCCTTAACTGATGGAGATGGTCTAAGAGGTTCAGGTGTGAGTGACAGATTATCGTGGAAGTCAGTTATGTTTTTTCTAGACCTCGGGTAAAAGGGTTTTATGAAAAATACAATGTCCTAATAAAATCAAGTATAAACCAAGCCAACGTGGTGTCATTACAATGATTGAGGAATGTGTATAACACTTTAAAGAGATGGAATAACTTTATTTATACAGTCGTTCAAAAAAAAACTTTATTTATATAGATTTCTTTCATGAGGTGGCATTAATTTTCATTTGACATTATATTCATTTGAATTTATATGATTAAAATACCTGAAATTTTAATACTTATTCTGGTTAAACTATTTTTTTGGGAAAATATGTATTTAAATCCAACAATTTTCTACAATATCTAGACTATCAATTTTAGAAGAATCAAATGAATTATATAAATATTTCAAAATTAATCAAAATCATCCTCAACTACTCAAAACTATGTATAATGATCAGTAACTGTCCAATTACATGAAATAAGCATACCACTACTCAATATAGTGAGAGTGCTCTTTGCTAAAATTAATCTAGTGATCGTTCATGTAGTGATTTAAAATATATTATAGCCATATCTAAAGAGTACACTATTTACATTAACTTAATTCATATTTAACCTTTATTCATCTGTTTTTTTTCTGTTCATAGATTTAACTTATCTGCTATCACTTGATTATATATATGAAAAATGAATCTAAACAACAGAGACTAATTTACCAAATAACTTTTTGTTGTGGGAAAATTCATATTACCCCATAAATTAGTTGTTAAAGTTATTAAAATGTATATTAGAGAAACTTAGATATTTTAGTTAAAAATTATGATCAAAAATAAAAATATTAATACATTTTATTAAATTTTTTAAAATATAAACAGGATAAACATGAATTAAAACAGAACGTTGATTATTATAATATATAAAGGAGGAATTATGCTACAAGTTTTAACTTTTTAAAATGGAATTTTTATTTATTAAATATAAAAAGATAATATTATCTCTAGTTATTGGACAAGACTAATAATAATAACCATAATAATAATTAAGAGGACAATGTTATATAAAATTATGCCAACATTTTCACTGGTCCACTTTCAACTTTCTCCATTTTTAATTTATTTTTTATTGTTTTCTCTTTTTCTCATCAACCTTTTTTTCTTTGTCTTTATCGGTCTTGAAATGAATTCCATCGATTTTCAGCTGTTTTTCTCGACATTCTTCGGTACAATAAGGAGCGTCACTGTATTTTTATGATACAAAAACACAATCTTTAATTCTACTACTGTAAATACAATGATATAAATAATAAAATTAAAATACGTACTTATACATGTAGATATCATCATTCTTTGCATCTATTTTTTCTTGCAAAAGGCACACTGATTTGTGAAATAGCTTATGTTGTACAGACCTGTTGGATGAGCCATAATAATTCCTTATAAATTATTTGAGTGAAGTTATATGGGAGAAAGATGTTTCAATCGTTAGAATGTATCTTATATAAGAAAACAAAGCTTGTGAACTACATCATTTTCAATCTTATCCAACAGTAAATGCTAAGTTATTTTTAGATTTCTTTCTTAAATATGTATATTAGTTTAAGTCATATTAAATATTTCTTTGTAAGTAATATTGAAAAATAAGATATTCCTATATGTACTAGAAACGTTTATGACTTAGACATGACAAAATTTTATCCAATTAGTAGTATCTTATGCATATATGTAAAGTAATATTTCATTTTTTTATGTTGCAAACTTATCAAAAGGTTGTTTAAGAACATGACACATAAGAATATTTTTTGAAACATAATCAATTGTCTCAAATTCTTATTTCTTATTATTTAAACTAAACCTATTAAGAAAATTTGTAATAACCCATATGTTTTTAAAATCGGAAATACATTTTAATTCCAGTGACATGATGGCGGTGTATGTTTGAAGAGGTTGAGGTGTGAGTGACAGATTATAGTGGATTGTAGTTCCGTTATGTTGTTTTTGTACCTCGAGTAAAGAGGTTTTTTGAGTCAATCCTGTTAACTAAGGCCTAACATGAAAGACACAACATCCTAATAAAAATCAATGATAAACCAAGCTATTGTGGTGTCAATATAATGCTTGAGTAATAAGACATATCGCACTCTAAAGATGGAGTAACTCTATTTATATAGATTCCTTTCATGAGTTGGCATTAATTTTCATTTGACACTATATCATTTGATTTATATGATTCAAATTACTTGAATTTTGGGATAAAAGTATAGTCATTCTGGTTTTAGAAAATATGTATATGAATCCAACAATTTTCTACAGTATCTGGACTATCAATTTTAGAAGAAGAAAATGAATGATTTAAATACATTAAAAATTTAATCAAAATATCATCTTCAACTACTCAAAACAATGTATAATGATCTGTAATTGTCCAAATACATGAGTCAATCATACCACTACTCAATACAGTGAGTGTTCTTTACTAAAATGAATATAGTGATCGTTCATGTAGTGATTTAATATATATTATAGCCTTATTTAAAGAGTAAATTTTATATATGCATTAACTTATTATTCATCTGTTTTTCTGTTCAAACCTTAACTTATCTGCTATCACTCGATTATATATTGAAAAATGAACCTAGTCAACCTTAACTAGCTTATAAAATTACTTTTGTTATGGAAAAATTCATGCAACCCAATATTTTAGTTCTTAAATTTATTAAATATATATTTGAGAAATGTAGAGCTTTTAATTAAAAGATTAGGAACAAAAATAAATAAACATATACATTTATAAGTTTTTCTAAATGGAAAAATTGGATGGACGTGAACTAAAACAGAACTTAGAATTTTTTAAATATATAAGTTTTTCTAAATGCAAAATTGGATGGACGTGAACTAAAACACAACTCATCATGATTTATTAGCAATGAAAATATACAAGTATTAGCTTAACAAGAGCTTCAAAATAAATGAACAACAGCAACAGAAACAAAAATAACAACAATAAAGGAAAATAAATAAGGACATAACAAAAAAAAGAAAACTCTGTTTTTATTTCAAGACATTGATTTTCTCCACCTAGAAGGTGTTCTTCCTTTGACAAGCTTTGTCTTCATATTACTAGGTGTCTGAGTCTCATACCCAAAGTACTCTTCTCTTTCTTCATTATCACCAAACTCTTCACCACTCTTATCCAAAACACTAACACTAAAACCACTTCTAAATCCCAACTTCTTCCACCTAAAAAAACCTTTACTCCCACTACTACTACTACATTTCTTCTCAACCAGCTTCTCTAACTGCGTTTGCATTGCTTCAAACTCGCTCTTGAGCTTTGCCATCTCCTCTCTCAATCTCTTTATCTCCATCTGCTGGACATTCATCTCACGTTTGGACATGCACCGAGCTGGACCTGACTCTGAGTAGTGTGAACTAGAAGGGTTTGGACTGAACGTTGAGCCGCTCCATTCAATGTTGTTGTAGCGGCTACGACTCATCTTCGCCTGCTCGGTGAGCAGAACTTGAATAACAGTTCTAACCGGTAAACGATCGTTCTGTGCAACGTGAAGAGACGCCTCCACTGATAGCTTCTTGCTGTCTATGAGTCCACAAAGTCTCTTTCTTTCTTGCTTGGTCACTTTAGGATGTGCCTAAACAAATAAAACCAACTCTATTTGAATCAAACCCATCACAACTTAAAGCTTAACGTTTCCGACTTTGAACTGCCAATATACTCATTGTCAACACTAGATCTGGAAAAATTAATCGAAAACCGAATCGAACTGAGAAATTAAAACAACCAAAAATCGAATGAATATCCGAATATCTTAAAATTAATTTTATAAACCGATTAAAATGAATTACCTGATATTTAACCCAAGACCCCCCAAATTATCCCTACTTTTTACTTTGTTTATCTGAAAAGACGGAACAAAACCGAATTGGATACACTTTCTTATATATTAGCTAGTTCTCGATTTCGTTGTTTCAACCAAACAAAATACTGAAATAACTGAACCGAAATAAAAACCGAATGTTATAAATACTCGAACGGCTCATAAATCTCCATAACCTAAAAACAAAATCCGAAATATCGGTCTGAAAAGCGAACACCTAGGGCTAGTCACTACTAATGAATTAGAAACTCATAAAGCTTGACATTTACCTTGAGGTAGGTATCGACTGCTCGGTATAAGCCATCTTCTGTTCCACGAGCATGGCTAGGGAGAGCCTCAGCTAGGGAGATAAACTCTGGTAGACTTAAATCGCCGTCCACAGCCACTTCAGCTAAGTAAGAGTCGACAAGCTTCGCCACTTTAACAAGAGAAGCACCAGACTTAACTCCTTCGTTGTCTAAACTGGTGAACTTCTTAACCAAACGAGTCACTAGCTCAACGTCTAGCAACGTCCCACACGTGTGACTAAACGAAGGTATCATTAACTCCTTGAGGGAAGCTTGGTCAAGCTGCCACGACACCCTCCCCTCGAGCTCCTCCTTGTAGTTCTCACCTGCTCCGACAAGGTTCGCCGTTCTTAGGAGACGGAGGAGGAAGTCGCAAGAAACAGAGTCTTTCTCCGGAGGGATGATTCCGATGAGTGTTTCCACGTAGAAACGTTTCTTCATCACAAACGCAGTTACTGAGAAGCTCTCCGACGACTGTTGTTGGTTCGGACCATCGGGGCTTGTGAAGATGTCGGAGAGGTCAGGGAGCCACTTGGAAGCGTAGTGAGTGATGATGGAGCCGATGAGGTCGGGACGGACACCTTTGGCTTTGATCTGGGCCATGGTCTTAACGAAGTAGTCGATGTCGTGGATGCTACTTTGGTCGAACAAAGAACATTCCATTTCTCCGACAGTTGTTGCCGGAGTGGTGGAAGATTCCGGTGAAGATGATTTCTCCATGTCTTTATTTCAGTGTAGATGTTGAAGTGTTGTTTATATAAACTGTGTAAGCAAATTAAACGGACGTTGCTCGTTTCTTGAAAAGTCTTCATCGAAACGTCATCGTCTCATCATGACTGTAAAGGCTAAACTCCAAAGGGTATAACAAAAACTGGGAAAATGGCCGATTCCCGCATAAACTAATTGCTCCCGGTTTTTTCATACACGAACTTTTAGTCCATGCTGAAACCCACACGAACAACTCCGTCTTTTTAATTTCATACACGAACTTTTATTTTATGTTAAAACCAACATGAACAACTCCATTTTTTTAATTTAATACATGAACTATCAATTTTATACTAATTGTCACAAAACCCTAAACGGTGTTTTTATCCGTTTGACGGTTTAATTTCTAATTTAAATAAAACAAATATAACGTCGTTTTAGTGTAATTTCTCATTAACAAAATAAGGAACGACGTTGTTTTATAGAACAATCAAGTTAGATATTAGAAATCCACGAAATAAGACAAAACCAAAAAAGAATCCAAACAAATTATTGAGATTTTGAACATGGCTAAATCATTTCGAAAATTTGGATTATATCACGCAATGTTATAAAAACAACTAGAAAATGGTTATGCGTTTTATAGAAAATCAATGTTTAGGCGGACGGCTAGACGGATTTTTTATCGTCTAAACCATTTTTTTTAAATGATTTGAAAAGTTTGTTTCGTTTATACCCGATTTGACAACTATGCGGGCGTTTAGTCGCTGCCTAAACCGATTTTTAGAACACTAGATTATTAGGCTAACTAGAAAAGTATAATAAACAAAACATAGAGATTATAAGATTCAATAATGAAATTAATATTACATGTAGTTTTGGGATCGAAAGTATTATCATTATGAGTTTGGATTCACAACCCCCTCATAATCCAGAAAATCAGGTCACAATAGAGAATGATTTTTTTTATTTAAGTATCTAACTAATAATACTATATAATTTTTATTCAAATTATCTCTATATATATATATATCAGTAAATAGCAAAACAACTAATATTATTTAATATCATAAATTTCATGCTTGACTTTATTATGCAAAATAAAATTATTTACCGTCCAGTTTAATTTTACTGAACTAAATGTAAATCAAACTTTGATGATCAGTTACTTGTTTCTCAAGACACATAGACTTACTAATACAAGACCAAAAACAATACTTTAATCACAAAACAGCCATATAAATTATATTTTACCAAAGGTTTTTAAAGTATAATCTTATATATTATTTAGAATAATTAAAATAAGATTTTTTATGCATCATTAAAATACAAGATTAACTATTTTCAAGTTACGAGAGATCCTAATATCATAATTTTCTTACAGTTTTTCTCTTTCAGTGTAGATGTTGCAGTGTGTGTGTAAAGTGTCAAGTGTGTAAGCAACTTACCGACGTTGCTCTGTTCTTGAAAAGTCTTCATTGAAACGTCATCGTCCCATCATGACTATGAAGGCTAAATTCCAAAGGTAAGAACAAATTTTTGCCATTTCCTATAAAAAACAATCTAGTTAGATCTTAGAAATCCACAAAAATAAGACACCAAAAAAGAATCCAGACAACTTTTTTTAACAAAGGATCCAGACAACTATTGAGATTTTTCAGGGCAATTTTGAGGGTTGGACGTGGCTAAAAGCATTTTCTTTCTCACTCTATAATTTACTCAATTTTACTCAAAAATAGAGTGGAAAACGGAGATGCCTTAAACATAACTTAATTATTATATTTTTTTTAAAAAAATTATGTTTAAAAGATTAAAAACTGGCTAAATCATTCAAAATTTTGAATTACACTAGAATTACCATAAGCAAAACCTAAAAGTCGTATAACCGAACCAAACGAAACTAATATTATACACTTTTAGGTTTGAAAAATACAAATTTGATCCCAAAAGTTTCTGGTAATCCAAAAAATATTTCGATTATGGTTAATTGGTAATCAAAATCTAACAAAAATATTTTTCATTTTTGACATCTGTTTTTATTTAGAAAATTGTCAAAAATACTACATTCATACTACCAATTTTCATGTTAACCTTAATTATTTTTACCCTTATTTTTTAACAGGGAAAATAACATCTATAACCCAAGGGTTTTGGAATGTGAAATTTAAAATTTTAATTAATTTAAAATTTTTAACCTCTTATTGAAAATTATTTTTATGAAAATATCACTTTAGTGAAGGTAAAAATGAATAATATTACCAATAATGTGGTAAATTCTTCTTTTTAGTACCGAAAAAATTACGATTAAATGGTTTGGCACTAAGTCAATATCAAACGTTTAATTAGCATCATATATCGAACTTTTGAACGCTTGATGAAACTATAAGAACTAGTTAGTTAATTATATGAAAGCCATAATCGGTCTTGTTCCTATTCTGTTTTGGATTCGACAGCTTTAAGTTAAGATGGTTTCACATGACTATCTATGATTAAGTGTTGACAGACAAGAAAAGAAAGCCACACACTTTAAAGCTAAAACATGTGTAAAAGATATGAGATGGGCCATATGGCTGATTCAGGACATAATCCTACCGTTGGAGAGGATTGAGAGGCTGAGAAGATGATATAGATAATAAATTATGTGAACACAAAATCTTCTTTCAATCCCCTTATAAAAAGATATTTAGATGAAAACAAAATACAAATTTGTTTTGCATTAGAGGATGCGTACAAACATGGGAACATAGACGTGTCCTTAATATTCCTAAGGACAATTAACGTACGTGTGGATAAAACCAGAGTCGATGAACAGACAAATGTAATTAAAACCATCTTTTCATTAGAAGATGATGCACACACTACACAACATTGTATTGT
This sequence comes from Moricandia arvensis, assembly GCA_905132765.1. NCBI lineage: Eukaryota > Viridiplantae > Streptophyta > Magnoliopsida > Brassicales > Brassicaceae > Moricandia > Moricandia arvensis. Next base: position 46,571 of record CAJHQP010002065.1, read on the forward strand.
ATGGTCCCGTTCGTTAGTTTTGTTTGGATGATTAGGAGTTTCTAAGCCATGTACGCATATTTTTCTAAAATGAAATCTAAACCATGTAATTATTTTTTTCTTTTAGAAAGTAAATCCATTTCAACATGACTTCAACAAGTTATCTAATATGAATTGTGAAGATAATATGTGTCGGAAATGTGTTTCACACTCTCCTCAGAGATCATTAATCAATAAATTTGATTTATTATTTTCAGTGAGTTGAACGACAGATAACAAAAAGGATGATAATATAGACAAAGAGAAAAACAAGTTATTGGTCGAGTTATTCTCATATAAACACAAATCATATACATTTTCTGTTTTAAAATAATCCATGTTTTAAAAAAAAATTGTTTAATAAAATACATTTTACATTTTTAATGTATATTTATTAATAGATTATGGTGAATTATAAGTTAAAGAATATTCGTGTTAATCAAACTCATAAAATTTATATGAAATATTTAAAACAAAATATGCATGGATAATTAAAATTTAATATATTTTATCAATATGTATAAAAAAATTAAAATATAGATCATTTTAAAGTGGAGGAAGTACCCCGCAACAAGAAAAAAAATAACTTAATATTTTCTTACAAAAATAAATTTAACGCAACTTTTATAGACTAAAGAGATTTTTCGACTACCTAGCTTTGTGATGCCATTTTGTTTTTTTGATAAAATGTGAATATATACCAAAAATGGAACAAGAGTAACGTTTTACAAAAGCGTTGAAGCAGAAGTTACATTTGGCTCAAAACAAATAAAAAAAACAGGATGGAACTATGATCGAGAGGAACTTGAAGAAGGTCACCGGTGGGGAGGCAGCCGAGCTAGGAGGATGTCTTGAAGTGATCTAACAAACTTCTTAAACAAAGAAGAAACTTGGATAGCAGGCTCATTGTGAAACCTATTATTCCATTTAGACCAGATGATGGAGAATATAAATCTTATACAATAAAAATTTGATCCACAAAAATAAAATAAAAGTATACTCGCCCAAACGACTGATAATGTTCTAAAAGTGTGAATGATATATACATTAAAAGTTAAAAAAAAAATCAATATAAACTACAAAATTAATAAATTTAAGAATTTTATATCATGTTTAATAATATATACTATCATTTATGCAAAATAAATATTTATTTATAAAAATAAATATTTGTGCATTCGCGCTCGGCTTACAGTATTATATTAGAGGAATATCTTAAAATAGACATAAAAAAAAATTTGCGTATATTTCTTCGAAACCCAACAAAATACCAACCAACCCAGCCCAACCAACCAAACCCATCATCTGACTCAGGCCCAACACAAACCTCATCGGCCCAAAATAACTCAGCCCACCAACCAAATATACCAACTCAAATTACTCAAGCCCAAATACTACATGCGACCCGAATCAAAATTTCTTCTTCTTCATCGCAACACCAGACTTCTCCGATTTTCAATCACCACCCGATGCAAACACGGAGAAAGAAGAACATCATCAAACCCAAAACCAAATTCACCCTATCAACTTCCCTAGCCACCAAAATTCCCCCTGGACCCATAATCGTGAACCAGGCTCGCAAGGATCGTGTCTGGTGCGGCTCCATGTTTGACGAGCTTAATGCCTTTGCAAAAACCAAGACTATGGAGCTCGTACCAAGACCAGCTAATCAAAATGGTGGTTGTCGATGGATTTACAAGAACAAGCTTTCACCAGATGGTTCTCTTTGCAGGCCCAAATCTCGTCTCGTTACAAAAGGGTACAACTAGCAGTATGGTCGTGGTTATACAGCCACCTTCAGTCATGTGATCAAGTCCAAGACGATCAGATAGTTCTAAATATTGCAGTCTCCAAGTCTCGGCCGATTCAACAACTAGACGTCAACAATGCATTTTTGCAGGAAACATTGGAGGAGGAAGTTTACATGGAATAACCCCCCTGATAAATATGCTGGACCCATACCATGTTTGTCGCTTACGCAAAGAAATCTACTATCTCAAACAAGTGCCGCGTGCCTGGTACTTAGAACCCAAAACCTTTCTTTTTCAAATTGTTTCCCAGAATAGTCTAGCCGATGCCTCAATGTTTGTGCTTCACAACGGGTCAGATATTGTCTATTCGCTGGTGTATGTCGATGATATAATAAACACATGAAAAGACAAAAGCATGCTGCAGGGTATTCTCAAACTTTTGGTTGACAAATTATCGATTAAAGACTTAAAACTATTTTCTGTAAAGGCTCATCCAACATCAAAGGGACTCCACTTGTGTCAACGCAAGTATATATTGGATCTGTTCATCGATACAACATGAGTGATGCCAAACTATGACGACTCCCATGGAAACGCCACAAAAGTTAACTCTCTTAGGCGGCCACTCAATTAATGATCCAACAGTATATCGTCAACTTGTTAGCAGTTTTCAATACTTGCAATTTACACGCTTGGATATTGCCTTTGTTGTTAACAGGTTATCACAGTATATGCATCGCCTTACTGAGAACACTATCAGGCTGCAAAAAAAATCCTTCGTTATCTTTCTGGAACAACAACTCATGGGATGTACTTTGCAACCAACAATCCTCTGTCATTACATGGTTTTTCAGATGCTGATTGCGCAGGGGACTCAGAAGACTTTGTTTCAACTAATTCCTACATTATTTATCTTGGCAAAAGTTCAGTCTCCTGGTCCTCAAAGAAGCAAACTAGTGTTGCTAGATCATCAACAGAAGCTGAGTACATGGCAGTAGCTAAGGCTTCCTCAAAAATTAGATGGATTTGCAACTTGCTTACTCAACGTCGCGTCAAGCTCCCAGCCACACCAACTGTCTACTGTGACAATCTAGGTGTTACCTTCCTCTGCGCCAACCCAATGTTTCATTCAAGTATAAAGCATGTGGCACTTGACAACCACTTCATACAAGGACAAATTCAAAAGGGCATGCTTAGGGTCTCTCACGTCAATATAAGAGACCAACTAGCAAATGCATTGACCAAACCACTTTCAAAGATCTGCTTCATAGAGCTCTGTCACAAGATTGGAGTGACAACAGCCCCTCCATCTTTAGGAGGCGTGTCAAGGATCAATGATATCATCTCCATTATACGTCTGATGATCCTCATTACTATAAATATTCTCTGATTCTATTTATAGCAAGTACACTAATTACGTTAACCCGAGGATCTTTCATTCCTCTCAGTATATATGTAATCGTCTATTCTCCTCTTATGAATAAGAATTATCTTATATTTACATTATGGTGATGCTTCCTTTTCCCTCAAAATATATAAATGATCAGAAGCAACATGTCTGTAACTGTAAGATGAGAAATCGGTAGTGAAAAATCTTGTTAAGCTTCACATCTGAAAATGCATCATGTCTTTCATGGTAACTTTTCTTTGAAAGTCATGCTATTTATAAGAGACAGTACACAATTGATTTTCCTAATCAAACCAAATTTAGATAAAAGTTGATCCTTTCTCATGTACCAATTACCTTTTCCATATCTTTGTACATGTACGACACCGATACTTACCACAGTTATCACATCTCAAATTATAAAGAGTATATATCTAATTATACTGAACAAAGCTTCTTCTTTCATAGATCACACAGTAAAACATGCGTATGTACTTTTCACACATGGTTCCATGGAAAGTCTTTGATATGGAACATCTCACAGTGACACGATTTGTTTGTGTTGGTGTTACTATGAATCCAAGTATAAGAGTCAGACGTGAGAAATAAAGGATACAAACACACACACAAAATTATTACATAGAGAATATCAATTATCTAAACATGTCAGGTTTTTGTTTCATGAACAAAAATCAGGTGATGTTGGAAGATACTTTGATGAAGTTGATCGCATCCCAAGAAACAAAACCCACTAGGTCAACTGCATCCCAAGAAACAAATTTAAAGCACAGCCAAATTTTAAGAAAAGCAGAACTGAAAAGATAGAATTCATGATATGAAGCAAATATGCATATATATATATATATATATATATATGTATGATCTTGACAATGGTAGCATCAATTGCATAAGCGCATGTCTTTATCGACATCTTCAATGACTTTCTTCCTGTCATCAATATGAGGGAGAGGGATCTTTACTCTGCACATTCTAGCGGTAAATTTGGAGTTGAATTCAAAAACATCAGTCCTGGAAACAGTCTCTATGGCTGCTGGCTCCTTGATAAGAATCTTGTATTTACCACATGACAAGGAATAAAGCAACAACACTAACTCTTCATGGCTTACATTCAGTTGAGTTTGGATGTCATTGTAGCTCAGTTTGTCTTTTATGTTGAAAAGTAGAAGCACAACAGCCTGATGAGTAGACACAATCAATTCAATGGGCTTTTCATCAAACATTCCATTGACGTGACAAGTTCCTAGTGAATGGATCCATGAAAGAGGGTGTGGTTCTGGAAACACTCAGGGACCATGTATATTTCATGTAACTCAATCACTTTTCTGATGAGAACCTGTTCCCTGGCATTAATAGTTGTGTCTGTGACATGCTGCTTGAATATCTTTGCAAGAGATCCCAAACCGATTTGCTTTTCTGAGTGCGTTTTTTCTAGAATCTGATTTTCATGAACAACAAACAACTCATGTTCTACTACCTTAACCAGATCTGGCTCACTGCTAAAGTGAAGGTAATGACTCACTCGCTCCTTCTCCTTTTTTAGACACTCTTTAGATTTGAAAATATAATCATTTATAGAATCTTCTTGAATCCAACTTGATGCCTTGCGAGAATAGTAAGATGTTGTATGTTTTAAGCATAAAGATCTCAAAATCTTGCTTGTATCTTTCCATTCCAATCTCTACGTAAAACTCTAACACTCCTTTCATTAGCTTCCTATCAATATCCACACCATCTCGCTAGTACAACTTCTCTAACCTGAGCACAGAGACGAGGCAGAGTTCTTGATGAACCCTGGGGTGTCTAGTAACCACCGGATAAGGCTATCCCAGACAAGGATAGTTCTAGAAGGTTGGCCTAGACGTTGAAGAAGCATACTCCAGAACTAATAAGAGAAAGCACACTGCAAAAGAAGATGGTCTCTAGTTTCTAGGTATTGATCACACAGACAGCATGAGATTCCACCTCCATTCATATAAAGTGTTCACCCAAGATTTAGAAAAAGATTTATGTAATCAATGATATAAAAGTTATTATTACATCCCACATGTTCTTGGATTAATTAAACACAAAACAACATAACAAGTCGAATAGGCAACGATTATATATGGACCATGATATGATGATATCAATGCACATTTCTCTTCACAAAATGTAAGTTTCAAGCAGGTTTACTTAGCACCATACCTCTCAACCCTCTCATCAATCCACTCTCTCATATCCTTCAACACGATCGCAGCATTCTCATCTGGCTCTCCTTGAATCAATGAATGGTACATCCCTTCATAAAGCTTCAGTGTTTTATCAGCACTCGACGCCTTTTCATACAGTAGCTTCGACGATGAAGGGCAGGTCACTCCATCAGCTGTCCCGTGCACTGTCAGAAACGGAATAGTTACTCTCCCGAAGTTCTCCTGCACGTATTGAGTCTTCCTTAGTAACTCTCTCATTGTTCCCACTCTAGGCTTCCCTGTGTATCTGTAAAACAACATCATAGGACTCATATGCTTCGGACCTGCCGTTGTTTAGGGTATCATGATTTTGTGCGACAATTTTAATTGTATATAAGACATTATGAAAAAATATAGGATAAATCTTTCAAATAGAATTTTTTGAAGTTTTTTATCACAAAAATAGACCTTACGAAAAAAAATTATCAAAATAGACCTTTTAATTTTGAAAATTTTAATGTTTTTTTTTAAATATTAAAATTTAAACCTCGCCCCATAACTTTATACCCTAAGTCTAGATTCGTTAACCCAAAGAATATATATATATATATATATATATATATTTATACCCTTTAATAAAGTGTATTTTAATCATTTTTTAGTGCTATTTTAGGGATAAAATTTTTTTTAGGTCTATCTTAGGGTATTCCTCAGAAATATACGAATAATAAGGGCACTAAATATTTATTTGAGCTTAGGCCATTATGCAAATTTTCAAAATGTCAGAGAGATAATAGAAATGTAAAAGTCTTAAGCGTTTAAGTACTTTATGAGACCGTACATGTTTGCTAAGTTTTATATATATTACCTTTGTGGGTTAGCTGCAATGATCTTGAGCTTTTCCGGGTCATGTATAGCTTTCCCAACCAACTTATTATCCGGCATTGCAGCCCACGTATCAGCCAAGCCAAAGAGGAGACCGTAGGCGAAAAGATGAGTCTTGCTTGGCTTCATGTCCTCAGGGATAACAAAGAGAGGAGCCGAAAATATCAAACCGGTCCAAGTATTGGGTTCGGACTGAAAGTACATGAGAAGTGTGGCAAGACCTCCCATAGATTCACCGAAGAGGAAAGCAGGGAGATGCTTATATGGCTCGCTGTAACGGACATGCTTAAAGAAAGACAATGATGTTGCTGCAACTTTCTCCATATCACCTGGGAAAACCAAACACAAAGCCATGTCCTAAGGTCTTTACTCACCCAAAACACATTCAACTCTTCAATTAAAACCGCAGTGAGATTTCAGTTTCAAGTAATCTCTATGTTTTCTTAAAGTAAAGATTTCTCAACTAGCCATAAAGATTCAAAACAGAGTTCTTTAGAATGAAAACAGAGCAGAGACCGAACCCATGTAGCGCAAAAGACCCTAAAGATTTACATTTTCTAATTTTTCTGTAACAAATTCAACTTAAAACCTTAATCTACAGTGAGACTTCAATTTCACGTAATCATTCTGTTTTACCTTTACATTTACACATCAACTAAAGTTGGGATTTTTCAATTAACCCAAAAGATTCAAAACAGAGTTCTTTAGAAAGAAAACAGAGCAGAGAACGACCCCATGTAGCACAAAAGACACTAAAGATTTTATTTTTTCTTATTTTCTGTAACACATTCAACTTAAAACCATAATCTACAGTGAGACTTCAGGATCAAGTAATCACTCTGTTTTACCTTAGCATTTACACATCAACAAAAGTTAAGATTTTTCAATCAACCAAAAAGATTCAAAACAGAGTTCTTCAAAAAGGGAACAGAGCAGAGAACAAACCCATGTAGCACAAAAGATCCTAAAGATTTTAATTTTTTCTTTTTGCTGTAACACATTCAACTCTTCAATTTAAAACCTAATCTACACTGAGACTTCAGTTTCAAGTAACCACTCTGTTTTGCCTTAACATTAACACATCAAATAAAGTTGGGATTTTTCAAGAAACAGAGCCAAAAACAGAGCATCGTACGAACCCATGTAGCAGCGGATGCCATCGGAACGGCCGTGACCAAGAAGATCGGCGGCGAAAACAGCGTAACCCCAAACAGAGAAGCTCATGCAGATCTTCTGGAACATCCAGCTCGTGTCGGATCCGTACCCGTGAGACATGTACACCGTCCCCTTGATCTCACCATCCAAGGGAAGAAAGCTCTGTGTGAAGAGCTTCCCGTTGGGTGTTTCGAAGTAGGATTTGGTGTTACGTACACCTTGAGATGTGTAGTACTCTTCCTCAGGCATGTCTCCCCAGAAATACGGCGGAGATGTTGCCGGAGCTGAGTTATTTGGCTTCTCCGCCTCAGACGACATCGTTTTGGCTTTCTTTTCTTCTTTTCTCCACTAAATGGTTGGTGGAGTTTTGGAAAGTAAGCGCACGAAGAAGACAGATGAGTATATATATACAAGGTATATTAATTAAAATTGGTTATAAGATAAATTTGTATAATTAAAAAAGCTTTAGGTATTCATTTTTTATTTACAGAAATACTAAAAGGTTATGTTTTCTGCCGTTTCTGACATGTAGGAAAAATAGAACAATCATGCCACATCCACATGTTGTAAATCATCACTTCTTCCTTTTAAAAAAAATTATCTTTAACAAACTATACTTTCTCTATTTCATAATATACTTGATGTTTTAGAAAGTTTGTGATGTTTCAAAATAAAAAATATTTTAAAATATCTATATAAATTTAATTTTATTGAAAATTCTTTAATTATATTTCACAATTGGTTGAATTATATTTATTTATTATAAAATGGTTGTTTAGTAGAAATAATCATTTTTCTTAATCTTTGTACTTTTCGTTATAACATTGTATATTATGAAACATAAAAAGTATTATATATTTTTTCTTTTAAAACACTATACAAAATTATTAAAAACTATTTGATCTTTTTCTAATTAAGAAACAATCTAAAATATCTAACACTTGAAAATGGACACTATAAATATGTGATAACTTTGATTTCTTAATTAAAATTGATTTTTTTATTTATTGCATAGTATTATAAATATCTATAAAAATTAAATGTAAAAATATACTTTTTGGCATTTTGAAATTGTACACATAAATTAATAAAATATATAACTTTAAAAATTTCTTAAAAAATATTATTGATTATCTAACTAACTAAAATTAGCCAATAAAAGTAAATTATTAAATATAAAGATTACAATATAAAATTAATAAAATTTATGTTAAAATTTGAAAATGTTATGTAATTTAGGGATAAATGATTGATTTAGCTCACCAACTACGGTGGGTGTGGGGTCGGATAAGGTTTGGCGGGGTCAGTAGAGTTGGTGCGCAAAGTTGGTGTGGGGATCCGGCCCGACTTGACCTGGTTCATGCTGGATAACCCACCTACTCCAGTTCGGTTCGTTAGCATGTGCCTACCTAACCCCATAGATTATACCGTCGTTCCGGTTTTATTTCAGCCTCTTGGGAAAATAATCAATCAGTGGACAAATACAAATATGTTATAAACCCCATTGGGCCTTCTTCTAGTATAACTATTAGCCCATTGATTAATATACTCTTTCCAGACAAAACCTATAGTTCATCATAATTGTGACGGAATTTATATGCTAACGTAAATTAAGTTTCTATTATTATTTGCAATAATTGAAAATTGAAAAGTGCTTTAAGTACTTTTGGGAAGGTGTGTCTAGGGCCGTAAAAAGTACAGATAAAGGCTGACATCGGGCCTAGGTGGTGGGGCGTAAGCCCAACACCTGGTTAATCAAAAAAAAAAAAGTGCTTTAAGTATATAGCAGAGGCTCTGATCAATCGGGAGGAAACAAAAACATGACAGAATTAATAAGATAATTTGATATGAGAAGGATATGTAAGAAGCAGTATTTTCACGCCCGACCCGGACCCGCGGTCGGACCGCTAAACCCGGTAACCCGGTAAATATTTTCGTTTGGGTTTTATCAAATATTTGTTATTTAAAAAAACTGATAAAATCCGTTAAAAACCCTTGAATCCGGCAATCGGTTGAACCACCGGCCTAACCAACAAATTATTTTTATAATTTATTTTTTCTTCAAATTTTAAATTTCTTTATTAAAATCTATTTTTTAAATAGAAAGTTAGGTTAGAATCATTGTACTTTTTTATATTTATTTAGCTTAGTTTATAACAAGTCATTACATGTTTTTAGCATTCATGTCAAAATAAAAAGATCATATGATCCAGTAGATTATGAATATATCGACAAAACATAATTTTGGATTGTTAAAAAAAAGAACCTAGCGAGCTTGACTATAATGAATTAGAGAGCTGAATAAAGAAAACATCCCAAAGATGATGAAGACATGAATCCAACAAATTTTGATAGTAACTTCCAAAAAAGTTCTCAACTTTCTAATTTTTATTATATATAATAGGCTTGGGCACAAAAACCGGACCCGAGGACCCGACCCGATACCGACCCGAAAAAATCGGGTTCGGATGTATTTGGTTCTTCTTAAATACCCGACTGGGTTATGTCTTTACCTTAGTTCGGGTAGCGGTCCGGATCGAGTAATAACTGATACCCGATTGAGTACTCACACTAAACCGAAGTTTATAACCGTTATACGCTATACTTAATCTATTAAACATAAAGCAATTAACTTTTATTTTGATTCCACCGATTCATCTCTTCATCTTCTGTGTCTCCTCTCGAGAACATCGATCGTCTCTACGAGAATCGAAACCAAAGGTCTTGAACCCTAACTGTGATTCTCTATAAATGGAGGACTTTGATCGAAGCAGTTCCTTCACTATTCACAGCAACACAAGTCGATCCAAGGTTTATAATCCAAAACCCTAATTTTTTTTTCCAGTCGCATGTTATTACTCTAATATTTGATCTCTAGCTTGAATCAAGCATGAGTTTGATCTTTGATTCGTGTTGGAAATATTTCATTTATCTTTGATTCATGGTTATTTCCTTTTTGTTATCTATAATTGTTGACTGATTCGCGGTTTATCTTTTGTAGATGGATTCATCAACAACGCCGAATGGAAAAGACAATCCCAGTCGAAGTGAGCAAGAGTTAAGAACAAAAGAAATACAACAAGAGTTTGCACTCCAGATAGTCGAGGAAAAAGGAAAGAAGTCCATGAATCAAGCAGAGCTAGGTCTCAGCCAGCGAAGGCAAGCAAGACGTTTACCACACGCTCATATGTTTGGGATCACTATACAAAAACCAGTGATAATCGAGACAGATGCATTTGTCATTACTGCAACAAGACTTTTGCTTGTCCAACCAAATCTGGGACGTCCAACTTGCAGAAACATCTTAACACCTGCAAACATTTCAAAGCGTGGGAAGAGGGACGAGTTCGTAGTACTCAGTTTGCGATCAATGAAGATGGTTATCTGAAGGATGCCAAGGTTTCAGAGGTTGTTTTCAAGGAAGCTACAAACGAGATGCTTGTCATTGGTGAGATGCCACTTTCCTTTATTGAAAGCATGACATGGAAGTGTTTCTGCAACAAAGTGAATCTGCCCAAACCACACTCAAGGAGGACCGCAACAAGACAAATTGTCGACATGTTTGTAAGGAGGAAAGCAGCATTGAAGGCATGGTTCTCAGCGAAGAAACAGAGAGTCTCTCTTACAACTGACATATGGGTCGCACAAGCAACATGTAATGGACTAATGGTGATCATAATATTTGTTAATTTCTGTTTTTATATCATATACTTAAAGACTACATGAATACATGATGTTTGTTTGATTTTGTATAGGTGCTAGTTATATGGTGATCACATCACATTTCATCGATGTAACTTGGAAACTGAAGAAACTGATCCTTGGTTTCAAGTACATAACAGATCACAAAGGTCAGACCATTTCAACCTTTCTACTTGAATGTTTAGCTGAGTGGGGTATAGAAAAGATTTTTTGTAATACTGTTGACAACGCCACTGCAAATACTTCAGCTCTTAGGAAGTTCAAGAGTAGTTTTACATTGCTTGGTAATGATGGTTTAGTTCTACATGGAGATTTTATGCATTTGCGATGTTGTGCGCACATCATAAACTTGATAGTGAAAGAAGGTTTGGTTGTTGTTGATGTTAATGTTGCTGTTATTCGTAATGTTGTTTCTTATGTAAGATCAAGCACAACTAGGCTTAGGTTGTTTGAATTGAGGGTTGATTCATGGAAGTTAACAAGAGGAAGTTTGCCTTTAGATGTTAAGACTCGATGGAACTCTACGTACTTGATGTTGTCAAAAGCTCTTGAGTTCAGGGTTGCTTTCAACAAGATGGAGGCAGAGGACATGCTATACAATGATCACTTCCTGGAGTTTGAGAATGGAATCAAACGTGTTGGACCTCCTGAGATTGTTGACTGGAATGCGATTGAGAGGTTAGTGCGGTTCCTCATAATCTTCTACAACTCCACTTTGGTTGTATCAGCATCCACTTCTTTGAACTCTTTTAAGTGTTATGGCGAGATAGTTACAATAGAGAAGAACCTTATAGGATTGACCAATAATTTAGACTTGGATTTCAAGGCTAAGGCTGAGGAGATGGTTAAGAAATTTGATAAATACTGGGATGGTATGAGGAACATTAACAAGATTTTGATTGTAGCAACTGTCTTTGATCCTACAAAGAAGATGCAGTTTGCTAAGATGTGTTTCGAAAAACTCTATGGTAAAGATACCTCAGATGTTAATGAAATGTTTAAGTTTGTTATGGTAGTACTTGAAGATTTGTTCAAAGAGTACAGTGCTCGGTTTGATACTGGTTCAGAGGTTCAAGCATCTCAGTCGACCCAAGCTGCATCATTTGGTAGCCAAAAGCAGTCAACATTTGAGAAGATAGATTTGATTGATGATCTGGGGTATGAGAGGATGGATTGCATGTATGCAGAGTTGGTTGAACTGATAGAAGTTCGAGAAGCAAAAAATGAGTTGGAAACTTATCTGAAAGAAAGTGTCGTCAATCCGAGAACCATGGTTGGAGTGGAGTTTGATGTTCTGTATTGGTGGAAGGTAAAGTGCTCCAAGTTTCCTATTCTTGCAGAGATTGCTCGTGATGTCCTTGCCATGCAAGTGTCATATGTTGCTTCGAAAAGTGCATTTAGCACTAGTGGCCGAATCATTGACCCATATAGAAGTTGCCTAAATCACTTTATGATTGAAGTTCTTATGTGTTCTGAGCAATGGATGAAGGCTGAATTGCGTGGCAATGAAGGCAGAGTAGTGACAATGGAACAAATTCTCAGTGAATTTGAGTATGAAGACAAGCTTAAAAGAGGTATATCACTTATAACTTATTTCTTATAACATTTATATCACATTTCATAAGTTCCTAACAATGTTTTTCTTTAATGCTTGTTTTAGAGTTTGATTCTCAAGCAACACAAGAGGAATGAGTCAAAGAGGAGCTTTTGGGAACACTATTTAGGATGTGCTTGGTCGATTTTTCTTTGTTGTTGTGCGGTTTAGCTTAATATCGGTGTATGGTTTGTCCCTTTTTCAACAATGCAATGGTATTTTCAATTTAAGATTTCAGTTAAGTACTTTTTTTTGTGGTTACATTGGTTACTTTTTGGAACCGAATAAGTACTTTGGATACATTTAACCAAAGTAACTATAACTACATTGAGTATTTGGTTATATTTCGGTTCTTTGGTTCTTGAAACTAAGAACCAAACCCACCCGAACCCGCTTGGACCCGACTCGAATCCGGCCCGGAAATTATATATACCCGATTGAGTAGTCATATAGCAAAACCGAAAAACCCAAAACCCGAAAGAACCGACCCGAACCCGATCGGGAAAAAAAACAATACCAAAACACATAAATTAATCTCGGTTCTGTGTGTTATTGTTCATTTCATTTTAGGTGGCATAGTGAAATCTTCATCAAAATCTAAAAATCAAAATAAAATAGTTTAGTGGGTATTATATAATATAATACCCACTAAACTATTTTATTTTGATTTTTAGATTTTGATGAAGATTTCACTATGCCACCTAAAATGAAATGAACAATAACACACAGAACCGAGATTAATTTATGTGTTTTGGTATTGTTTTTTTTCCTTATCGAACTTTTAAGACTTTAATTTTAATTTATGTTGGATTTAAAGTTTAAATTTATTATTTACAGATATTGAGAACTTATGATTTTAAGTATTATCAGATTTTTATTATATATTTTAATATTTTTTTGTAAAATGAAATTAAAAATAAACACAACAAAATTTAAGTATATTTTATGATAAAGATATACATATATATAATTTATTATATTTTTAATAACTAATATATAATTATATATTAAAATTGATTAATTTATTAATTCACGATTCATCCGCGGTCGACCTAGTAATTCAGTAATCCGGTAAGTTGTCCGGTTCAGTATCGGGGTTGGGTTTTATCTTATTCAGATTATAAGAACTAATGACTAATTTAATATTATCTTTGGAAACCATATAAAATATACTAATGAATAAGATAATAAATATATTCAAATAAGCAGCTTCCTCGTATATTATTGACATTCGTTATTGGAAAAGTACATTAATCGGTGTACCCATTGTTTTCATTCAGGGACATTGCATGGGAACACAATTATTAATTATTGACTTATTATAGTATTAGTTATTTAAAAATAAAATCGTTTACTTTTTAAATATAAAGATCCTGTAATTGATGTCAAAAAGATTATGTAATTATCTAGTCATAGACAACATCTTGATTTGTTCTGCCAGCTCTGATCATATGTGAAATCCAATCCGGCGGGGATTCATAATTATGTGGTCTCAACATCTATTGATTTCCACTTTTCGAACAAACTTATATTCGCGCTGTGCCTTTTAAAAATAAAATTTTAAAGAAATATCCTTTTTTCAAAAAATGATTTTAAGTTTTAATAAATTACTATTATTTAATAACGATAAATTCTACATTAAAAATAACTGAATCTATTAAATTAGTAATTTTATAACAAGATATACTAGTTTTATAATGTATTAATCAGTATTTTAATATATGTAAAAAAATATGAATATAAAACAGAGATAATATATATTATAAAGGTTTTTGAAACTTTTTTTGTCAACGAACTTTATATACATTTTTAAAATGATGGCTGTTATTTATAAAATAAAAAAAAATAAAAGTGAATGAAAGTGATTCAATAAATTGTGATATAATTTATTTCCAAAAAAGTAATGATTCAATAAATTATGATATAATTTATTTCCAAATTATTTAATTAAAAAAAATACTCTAGTATAAGGTGACCAGAGAGGGGTAAGGAACACAACAAACACAGAAGAAGATCGCTGGATGAACCTAACGTCCACATGCTTCTTCTTCAATGTGCCACTCTTCCTCCAACACACTTATCTTACAACTCATTACATATTTTTATTACACGCAAGTAGGCTTCAAAACATATATATGTTTTTGTCTGAATATCATGTTTTGAAGCAAAAAGAAACTTTTAAAACATTCTGTTCTCCGGAGAATGCTCTGCGCTTCTCCGCCTCTACTACTGTCAAATGGCGGCGTGGAAGTCATGGATTGTGGCGGAGAAAGCTCGGAGATGTTTAAGGACCATGTTCTTTGTGGCAGCAATGACGGCGTCTCTCTTAGCTTCATCTTTGCCGGTTCTAATCACCGTGGCTGATGTGGTGGTTCCTTGTGTCATCGTCTCAAGCATCACGTGCCTCACGTGCCACTCAGCCTCACAACATCTTCATCAGTATAGTTTCAAGACCTCTTTCATTGATGTACCAATCATATCACTCCTCAGATCTCTCGCCATTATCTGTATGAACACATTCTCTTTTCTACTTCATGTTAGTTCTGATTCATTAAGCTTGCATTTATTATGATGGAACAGGTCTCTCTTGGCTATGTGAAGACACAAGATTAGCTTATGGTCCTTATCTTGAAACAGTGATGTCACTTTCCTTAGGAGGGATTCTTATTCTTCTGGTTAAAGCTTTTGTGTTCACTATGAATCCTCACATGGAAGGAAAAGTCTATAACCTCAAGATCTCATGGGCAATGCCAGTTTTGTTACTATCATCTGCAGTTTTTGGTTTAGCTCATGTAGTGGTAGCTTATCGAAAGACTTGTGGAGCAAGAAAGAAGCTCATGTACCACAAGATTGACCAAGAAGCTGTAAAATATTTACCCTCTTGTTTTGTCATCTATCTTGAGATGGGAGCTAAACCTTATGTTTTTTTTCTCAGGTTCTCTCGTCTAAATCTGGTTTCTTGGGTTACAAGAAAGCTCATCGTCAATCTTTCACTAGATCAAACTGCAAAATCTTAACCTTTGCTGGTGATTTCAGACAAAACTCTTTCAGGGGAACAGCTTTGGAGAGAGAAGAGGTGATACAACCAAGACTGCTAGCAAATGCAGACAGTTTATTCATCAAGATCCAAGGGTTAAATGTTCATTACAAGAAGTGTTCTGCAGCGGAAGTGAATGCAAGAAGGCTTAGACAACTAGACAAGCAGATGTCAAACTTAGTGGTGCAAACTCAAAGCAATCATTTGCATAGAAGCTACACCATTCAGCCTGATAGATCCTCTTTATATGATCCTCTGTTAGCGAGTTATCCAACTACACCCATTAGCTTGTTCAACAAGGATGATATGAATCTTGGTGATGATCTGGAGAGAAATGAGAATGTTGGCGTAGTTCTAGTCCATGGATTTGGAGGAGGAGTCTTCTCTTGGAGACATGTTATGGGAGAACTGTCTATTCATCTTGGCTGTAGAGTGGTTGCCTATGACCGGCCTGGTTGGGGACTGACCTCTAGACTTGTACAGAAAGATTGGGAAGAAAGAAACCTACCTAACCCTTACAAGCTTGAAAGCCAGGTAGGTTTTTTCAGACATGTCCTTGATCTTTCATCTCTATCTAACATTCCATTCACAGGTCGATCTACTACTTTCTTTTTGCACTGAGATGGGGTTTTCATCAGTGGTACTCGTTGGCCATGATGATGGTGGTTTGCTTGCTCTCAAGGCAGCTGAAAGAGTACAAGCCTCTACATTCAAATGCAGTGTAAGAGAATTCAAGTTCCTTTACAAGTTTATGACTCTTTTGTTACTTGCAACTAAAAATACCTTTGTTAAATGATCCACAGGTTTCAATCAAAGGGGTGGTTTTGATAAACGTTAGCCTATCAAGAGAAGTAGTTCCTGCCTTTGCGAGGATACTTCTTCATACATCACTTAGAAAGAAGCACTTGGTTCGTCCTTTGTTGAGAACAGAAATAACCCAATTGGTGAACCGGCGTGCATGGTGTGATACCACCAAGCTAACCACTGATGTCTTAATGCTCTATAAGGTAATAACACCACCTAGTTAAACATTAAGACCAAAGCAGCTAGTTCCCTCTACTTAATGAATGCCGTTCGTGTGGGTTGTTTCAGGCACCTCTATGTTTAGAAGCTTGGGATGAAGCACTCAGTGAGATAAGCAAGTTATCATATGAGATGATTCTTTCACCTCAAGATGCATCAGCTCTGTTAAACTCCATAGGAGATCTTCCGGTCTTAGTAGTTGCAGGGGCTGAAGATGCTCTTGTTCCTTTGAAATCCTCACAAGTTCTGGCTTCTAAACTCACCAATTCTGTAAGTTTTACATCTTCTCACAGAGACATTCACAGCTTCCTTTACTGCATTAACTCTGTGTGCGTGTGAACAGAGATTTGTAACCATATCTGGATGTGGACATCTGCCACATGAAGAGTGTCCTGCAACACTTGTATCCGCTCTCGGTTCCTTAATTTGCAGACTGATACCTAAACTACCAAACTCCTAAAACTATCTCAATGACAAGAGTCTGATGAAACAACAACAACAACAAGAACTCAGCAGCTCTTAAGGGATAAAAACTTCAACAAGGTTTGCTACAAAGATCTGCAAAAACTGGAGCTTTGGCATTTAACTAGGTCAAGTGAATATATTCTTGTCAAGCACAAAGTGCTTCTTATGTATCATGTAAATATGATTTATGTTCAGAGAAAAATAAAACTCAAATCCTTACCCCATCTATGAACAAACCAAAAGGTCGTCAGAAATAATAAGTGTTAGATAATCATCACATACATATGCATAAAGATAGATAAGTCAAGTAGCGTCTCTAACACACAGTAGGCCGATGGAAGAACAATAACAAAAGGATCCTAGAAAAGAGCTCTCTAGCGTCTTCCTTATCAAACACATAATCTCGAGATACTTAAAGAAACAGAGAAGCAAAGCGCAAAGAGTGGCAAGAACCTATTCTTTGGCGGATTTGTTGATGAGAGACTTGTGGATGTGAGGGATGACACCACCACCAGCTATAGTTCCTTTGATGAGAGTATCTAGCTCTTCATCTCCACGAATCGCAAGCTGCAGGTGCCTTGGGGAGATACGTTTCACCTTGAGGTCCTTGCTGGCATTACCAGCCAACTCCAAGACTTCTGCTGTCAGATACTCCAATATGGCTGCTGTGTAAACAGCTGCAGTTGCTCCAACCCTTCCGTGAGCAGTGGACCTAGTCTTCAACAGCCTATGCACCCTTCCTACAGGGAACTGCACCCAAAAGGAACCAATTAGCCACACTAATGAAGCAAAATCGAGATACAAAAAAATCACCACAGAGCATGGTTTAAGTTGTTCTTGTGTTGAAGCAAGAGTGTGCATAATCTGAGAGCTAAAAAATCAAAACAATTTGAAGAACTCGCTAATGAGAAAACCTCACAAGCAAAGAAGGTTCAAGAAAACACACA
This sequence comes from Moricandia arvensis, assembly GCA_905132765.1. Taxonomy (NCBI): domain Eukaryota; kingdom Viridiplantae; phylum Streptophyta; class Magnoliopsida; order Brassicales; family Brassicaceae; genus Moricandia; species Moricandia arvensis. The sequence continues at coordinate 64,724 of CAJHQP010002065.1, forward strand.
ATGACGAATCAAATCAGGTTTTTGTTGCTGTTACGACCCTAAATTACTGTCCAATAGCATAACCATGACTAGTCTCCATTAGTCTCCCCTTGCTAGAAACAATTAATTAACCACAGCAATGGAACAAGATCGAGATATAGAAATCATCAACAAAGCATGGTTTGAGTTTCTGAAAACGAAGCGATAGTTTTTATAATCAGAAAGCCACGACATCAAACAGTTTGAAGAACCCACTAATTAGAAAATCTCATCATCATCAAGAAAGCATATATTGACGAATCAAATTAGCTTTTTGTCGCTGCTACGACCTAAAACAACTCTCAAGTAACATAAGCATGACTTGTCCAACATAAAATAAAGACTCAAATCTCCATTGCTAGCCTCCTTGCTAGAACCCACCAACGAGAAACTTCAGAAGCTTCAACACCAGAAAAAACAGTTCACTAAAAGTCGAAAACACAAACTGAAGAATCAAGTTATCTTTTTATACTGCCTTAAAGTACACTCAAGTACCACAACAACGACTAGTACTAGATAAAGACACAAATCTCCATTGCTAGAACCCAAAACTTCTCAAGCTTCAACACTCAAATTAAGTTAGCTTTTATATTGCTATTACAACCTTCAACTACTCTCCATCACCACAACAATGACTAGCCCACCACATCAAACAATTTGAAGAACCCACTAATGAGAAAACCTCATCACAAAAGTAAGGTTCAAGAAAACACATATTGACGAATCAAATTAGCTTTTCGTTGCTGCTACGACCAGAAACTACTCTCAAATAGCATTATACCATGACTACTCCTGATAGGAAAAAAAAAACTCAAATCTCCATTGCTAGCGTCTTGAGAAAACCTCAAAGTTTCAAGAAAACATACACTGACGAATCAAATTAGCTCTTTGATGCTGTTACTACTTACCATAACTATGAGTCCGTGACTAGTACTAGATTAAAAAAACTCAAAATCTCTATTGCTAGCACCAAGGAGAAACTTCACAAGCTTCAACACTCAAAAAATGGTTCATGAAAACACAAACTGATGAATCAAGTTAGTTTTTTTCTTATCGTTCTTACAACCTTAAACTACTCTCAAGCCCTAGATTATAAAAAGAAAAAACTCAACTTTCTTTTTCCATCACTTACAAAGACTCTATCCCAATCTGATAAATCAAAATCTAGCTCAGACCCTCGTCGATCCGCGACTTATAAGATTCGATTCCGAAAGAAACAGAGTTTGATTCTTACCTGAAGACCAGCTCGAGCAGAACGGGTGATGGGTTGCTTCTTCTTGTCCTTATCCTTCTCGCTGCCACTGGGTTTCCCCATTATCAATCCCTTCGCTCCTTTCCCCGACATTTTCTCGCCTAAAGTTTCACACTTTGCGCCCTGAGAGAGAGATCGCACCAGAGGAGATAGAAAGAAGAGTTTGCGAGAGTCGATAGATCGAAAAAGTCAGTTTACGCTTTTACCCCTCTACCTCTACGCTAATTACAGCTTTAAAGCCCAAGCCCATAAACACAGGTTAAATTAGTGTTATTAATAATTGCAAAACAGATCCTAATGTTTTAGATAATAAATAAAAAGACCCAGAAGTGGTCCATTTTTTCTTTTTTCTTTTTTTTTTCTGTATATTCACTCTGGAAACAAAATAAAGCAAATCAAGAACTAAAAGACAAAAGGTTTTTCATTTTGCTAAGCATCACATGATGGTTTCTTAGCAACTTCATCCACAGTGTGGATTCCACACTATCCTTCAATCTCCTCACAGAAGCCAAGACACTGGTGCTTAGGATTTGTATGAACTGAAACACGTCTTTCTACATGAAATATGTAAAACTTACTAACGATCAAATGCAATTGAATTTCTATTATCCTCCTCATTTCACTGATAAGTAAAAATCATTTTACCAACACTGCAGGAAGCAGCATTAAACTCACCACGCAGAACAACTTTATAATTGATTTAAGGGTGTCAAAGACTCAAATGGACGGCCTATCCGTAAATAGTCAATTTTGACATGAACATTCCTACTCAATTTGATACATCTAGTTTATTAGTTAGACTATGCTATGTGATCATAATTCTATTTGAGTTTGGTCTTATTTGGACTTAGAATATATAATGTTCAGGAGAAGGAAAATGTAAAACACACAATCGTGGTTGACTGGTAAGGCGGGTTTGGAAATGTGTTAACCACCTCAGTTCAAAGTCTATCAAACTCATATTTATCCGTTTGTGTGACCAAACGACATGGATATATAATTCTCATTGCGAATAACCCAATAGTTCTTATTGTATTTATTAAGTGATAATTGTATTTCAGTAACAATAATTTATGCGTCGAATATAGTAACTTTATTCTGGATCCGCTTATACATACTATATATTAAGATATCATCTAACTTTTAATAATAAGATTCCCTCATGCAACCAATTTTCAATACCGATTTTTTTCATGCATCTAATTTTTAATACAAATATATTTCTCCTAACACTCCTTTGGTTATAAATACACAAAATATACCTTACATTCTCCTCCATATCTAACGCAATCTAAAAGCTTCTCGGAAACGAAAAATACCCTTGAATAATAAACAGTTATCTTGAGACAATGGCTCTTAGTATGTTTTTATTGTTGATTGCTTATACTTCTGCTGTTGTTACGATAAAAGTTGTCGAAGCATTTTCTAGGATATATATTTAAGGTTGTAACTGACTATGTAATGAATTTGTGTCTTGTGAAAATATTACAGATAATGATGGGATTGCATATGGAGACACTACGCTTGTTCGTCCTAGAGGAACCCACAAAGCCACTATAGTTTGGTTGCACGACATCGGGGAAAATGGCGACGAGTAACATTCTCGCATGCATTATTTGCATTTTTTTTTACATACGCTCATTTGTTTTAAACAAATAAAACATGATATTAAGTTTTAAACATGAATTAGAAAAGCTTCAAGTTTTTCTTTGTTTGTTTTAAATGTAAGAAAACTGAGATTAAAAAGGATGTTTTAAGAAATTAGGTTTGGGAAGATTCTATAAATAAGAATAGCAATAGTATTAATTACATTGTGGTGGTCTAGTAGAATTTTAGTGGTTCCACTAGAGGAAGAATCGTTCTGTAGGTCTAGGCCAGAGATAGATTCAATTCTAGTGCGAAATTATTAGTTTCACATATGGCTACGTAGATATGAGCTATTGTTTTCGGCTCATTTGAATACTTAGGAGCGGGTGTATCTGTGGGTTGCACATTCCATTCGGTGGTTAGATTTGTGTCTTTAATAGACCCGAGTTTAATCCTTTTGAGGTTAAAAAAAAAAGAATAGCAATAGTCTTTTGTGCCAAAGAATAATAAGTATTCTCTTTTGTTCCTTTCCTTACATTCTTTTTTAATGAGACCTTAAGACCATTTCATATAGCTATTATATACCTAATTAAACTCTTGTTTTCCTATGTTTTTAAAGTTTGTTCCTTATTATATATATATATATTTTTTTTGTTCAAAACCTTATATATATATATATATATATGTGTGTGTGTGTGTGTTAATTCGTTCTGCAGCTCGGCTCGGTTTGTAAGAGAGTTGAAACTTCGAAATGTATAGATCCTTGAACATGGATTTTCATATATCTGTTTTTATTGCCATTGGAAACTTGGTCGAAATTTCTAATTGAATTTTATGATGGATATGCATAGATTTTATGGATTTGTCCTACTGCTCCTATACGTCCCGTTCCTAGCTTGGGTGGAGTGGAAACCACTGCTTGTAAGATCATCAATTAGCTTTAAGCTTTAAATTACATTATGTCTTCTAAAACTTTTAACTGGAAATTAACAAGATTGTATTTACAATATTTTCTATGAACTAGGGTTTGATGATTTGGCTTCTATCAATACGACAAATGCGTTTGTGACTAACCTTCTGGTTGCTGAACCTGGTCATGGTAACCCATAATCATCTTCTATACACCTGAGATGCATAGTTTAGACTATAGTACTAACTTGGTTTCACTTTACTTGTCGTTTTGAGTTTGTACACACAAATTAAGAAAACATTTAATTTTATATATTTTTTAGATATTAACACAATTACATATACACATAACCACATTTCAATCAATAAGAAAATAGAACAACATATAAATTAAATAAATTCTGCATTGAAATTATAAAACGACACTTATTTTGAAACGAAAATTTTTCTCTACAACAACATATAAACTGAAACGGAGGGAGTATGATCGAAACTTATATATCAAATGTTATAATCAATGGTTTTGCTAGTCATGAAAGGAGTAGGAGGTATCGGCATGGGTGCAGCGCAAGCTCTCTACTTAGCGAGTGGTTATGCGGCTGGAGGGATGGGCGATATGAGCCTAAACGCTGTCGTCGCGATCAACGGCTGGCTACCTGCCATGACGTAGACTCTTCAAACCCTAATATCACTTATGATTATTTTAATTTATTTAATATTTTTAACCTAAGTTAAATACCATTTAAACATGAAAAATTAAATCAATCTTGCAGAAACTTCCAGGGCCATATTGCTTCCGTCACTGTGGATACAAATATTGCTGCAACACTACCAATCTTACTTGCAACTGAAAGTTGTATGTGTAACCATTTCTATTGTCACACATTGATATTTAGATAACAATCGCGAGATGATATTGACTCTTTTCGATAATATTGTGTTACAGCTAATATGGTTCCCCAGGCATTTGAAAACCTACATCTAGGGCATCTCCAATGGTGTTACCCACCATTGGAGTCCTTAACTCCCTTTTCAGATTTAAAAAATATCAACTAATCGCGGGCCGCCACGTGTCACCGGGGCCGCAAACAGTGTAAGGATCAGTCCTTACTTAAGAGTTTTTAAGGATCAATCCTTAACTTTTCCCTAAGGACTCCCCCTAAGGACCCCTTAAGGACCACCATTGCACTTGCTCTAACCCTTGTTACGGCTGGATTTCCAATCACACCAATCTATTGGTCTAAAACTTCACTTTGTTTGGTTTTGATTACCATTTGATCTTCTTTTTTTTTGTTTAACCTGGGGGTATCCCAGACCCAGAAGACCCAGACTAATCCCCAAGGGGAAGGAATGCCCACGGATAGACGCCCCTCCCAGTTTTCAAATGGGCCGAAAGCATGCCCATATCCGTGTGGGTGACAAGAGCGATTTGTTTGGTCTAAAACTTCACTGTTTGGTTTTGATTACCATTTGATCTTATTTTCTGAAACTGATTTGAGGTTTCTGCCAAATATTGCAGGGATAATATATTTGTTCAAAACTGGCTCAAACACTACCTCCACATCTAGGGCTAACGCTAAATCTGCGTAAAGAAAGAAACTGGATGAGGAAAAACTATCGAATAATATGCATAATAAAATGTTTTAAAACATTATTTCTTCTTTGCTATTCATAATATCAATAGTGATATATTATATGCTAGAAATTTCTATAATATAATAAATAAGTTTTATTAATTATATTTTTTTTAAATATTGGTTTTATAAATAGATTTTAAAATGACTAAAATACATTTTTATTTAATTTTTAGTATTTTAAATTTTAAACATCACTCAAAACCCCATCCAACAATTCTAAACTTTTAAACTAGATTAGTTAACCCAATTGATATAAATATACATTTTATAACTTTTAATAAAATATGTATTTTTAGTACATTTTTTTTCCTTGAGATGATATTTTAGGAATACATTTTTTAAGTATATTTTGATTATTATCTCTTGTTTGTTTAAACTATAATTATTAAAAATTTATTTTTGCATAGGGCCATGTAAACCAAAGTCCGATTCTAGTATATATATTTAAAATCTTTTTACTCACCTTCTTGTGCATGTTTCAGTTGTATAACTAGAAAAAATATTTTTATAATTAATTATTTTTCTATTAATAAAGTACTATTGCTCTATTCTTGTAGTTAATTTTTCGATGTATTTCTTTTTGCTAAAAATGATGTATTAGTCATGATCAATGTAGATTAACAATGCTCTTTTGGAAAGCCACAGGAGAAAAGTTACCAGATTTATATCATCCACTCGTTGACTATGATTATTCGTCTCCACAAAAAAAATGGCCATATGAATCGTCAAGTTGTTTTCTACGTGTTAGTCGAATGCTTAGATCTAGGATTTACTATAATAAGAATCTCAAATTGTATAAATACCATATCAATCCGTTCAAGTATTCTACAATTTTACAATCTTAGCTAAAGAGATATTCACAGATCCAAAAAGAAGATGTCGTCCAGCCAAGAACTAAGCCACAAGGCCGGAGAAGCCACCGGTCAAGTTCAGGTTACATACAAACACAAGGAACCTTTTGACATCCAACATATATAGAAACAATATAAAATTATATAATATATAACATTTAAAAGTTTCTTTGCAAAATTTAAAATTGTGTAATACATCTTAAACTTTACAAAATTATATAGTATATAAAATTTAAAAGTTTCTTCCAAAATATAAAATTATATAATATATCTTAAAATTATATCTCAATTGGACGGAAATACACTTTATATTTTATTATAATATCGTAAACTTTGACCATCAATCAATTGTTTTCTAAATCGTTTTTAAAGGAATTATACTTTTTTAATTACAGCTGAAGAGGAAGAGTACTTGAACAAAGTATCACACGCAATGAATGAGAATGCTGATCATCACACTCACTCACAGTCACACTCGCAGTCTGATCAGAACAATCCTTCCCTACTTTCTCAGGCATCCAACGTCCTTCAACAGGTTTATCTTTCTTCTTTTTCATTATTATTATGAGTAAATGATATAGCCATGATTTATAACGACTGACATATTTATTGTTAATTTTGGAGTGTAGGGCAGGTGGAGAAGTGAAGAATATGGCACAAGGAGCAGTGGATGCTGTGAAGAACACTATGAGTCCGGCCACTAACAACCCTAGCAGCCCGGCCGGCACGACCCGCTCCAGCAACCCTAGCTCCAAGAATCTTTAAAGGGAGTTGTTTAAGAAATGTTGGCTTGGTCTTCTCAATATAACAAGAGTCAATTCTGTGTGTTTTGGTTACCTTTTTGTCCCTGAATTTTGTGTTTTTATTGTAAGCCGAGACACTAATACGTGTCTCACTCATCATATATAACCTTAAGGGTTTTCTTTTTCTTATGAATGATTGTAAAATAATATATCATCGATTTCTTATTTAATTTATATAAAGAATAATTAATGCATTATTAGTCCAGCCTGATTAGCTTACGTTTTAATCCTATATAAATCATTATATTATAGTTTGCGACTTTGTTTGTCCACGATTATAAGTCAAATATATTCTTTCTGTTTTTTGGAAGAAATATTTTCTAGAATGTTTATGCATATTAAAACGATAATGAATGTTTGTAATTAAATTTATTGTTTATTTTTACTATACATTTTCAATAATTATCATTCAAAGATACTTAATCAATTCAAATATTCTCATTATTGCTTTTTAAAATTTTATAAAAATACTTAAAAATATATTTTAATTTTTTTGGGAAAAAAATCTAAAAAAATTATTTTCTGAAACGGAGAGAGTATATCTTGAAACTTCTGTGTATTTGATAAATATAATGAACGACTGGTACTTAAATACAATATTGTATTAATGAAGAATATAACTGAAATAAAATCTTATTTGTATGAAAAGTCTTTAAGAAAAAATAATTTTCACGAATTATCTTTTTTTTTAAATCATTGGCTGTCACATGAGGGTTTAGTGATTCTCCAATCTCCAATGGTTAGAGACTGACAAAGATAATCTTCCTCCGTGCTTTGTGTGTATGCGTCTATGTTTTTCTTTTCTCAACATAGACATGATATAATCATCTTCTGTTTCACTAGTTTGGATTCAAGAAGATGTTTTTTTGGTCTCGTTGGCAATAGAACATTCATTCATATATAAATCATGAGAAAAATTACAAAACAAATACATAATTATAAAAAAAATCAAACGATTTCTTCAAAAGAAACCTAGCCAGTAACTTTAAACACCCCCAATTTAGAATATCATCTCGACTTCCTTCACCTAGTTCCTGTCCAGTAACTTGAGAACTGTTACAAACCAAGAAAACTGGTAATTAGTAAAAACCAATTAACCAATAATTCAAAATATGTACTGACTAAAAAAAGTTATTAAGTTTAAGACATGTAGTAGACCTGAAAAATTAGGAGGAGAGTTACTCAATATGTATAAAGCGTCACGCCACTCCTGTGGCGTTTTCTTGGAGGCCATGGCTCGACCAATGGTGACCAAAGCCAGAGGAAGACCGTCACACTTGGCTGCAACCTCTTGAGCCACCTTGACTATATCCGGGTGGCTCTTCACCGTTTCTTCTCCTACATTCTTCTTAAACAAGTCCCAAGCTAGCTCCCACGCCAGTTTCTCCACTTTGATCTTCGTCTGTGCACACATCTCCTTACAAACATCTTCACTACAAGTCGTGAACACAACCTTAGACCGGTTCTGCCGTATCGGTGGTGGAAACTCCAGCTTTCACTGCTACATAAAAAACAAATAACTTCTGTCACAAGTAATAATATAAACACTTCGTTCTTGTATCAGAAGTAATTCATTTAAAACCCTTTGATTAACCCCGGTCTTTTAATTAGGGTTCTTAGCTTCGGATAAAGAGACGGTTCTTAACTTTTCTTAGATAAACTAAGAAAAGCTAAAAAACTATCTCTTTAAATAAGATATATAATATATATTATATAAGAGACATTTTTAACCGAAAAATGTAAAAAAGAAACTCAAATCATGAATTAAAAATCCAAATAAGAGATCGGGGTTAGTCATGTTCTTACCTAGGTCAACTTTTTGCCAAACATCATCAAGAAACAATGCAAAACGTCTCTTACTCAAGATCTCAAAGATCTTGGAAGCTTTCTCTTCCTCGGTCTGTACTCGTCCAGGTCCTATCCAAAAACCCAATCTTCTCCCTAATCGTGTCTTGAATCTTTTCAAGATTCAGATTCTTGGACACACAAACACCCACAAAACAAAATCAAAACCCATTTGCTTTCTGCTGAAGCAACCTGTTATTAACTTGAGTCAAAACCGTTGTCTTTCCAACACCTTCCACACCATACAATCCAATAACTCCAGTGTTCTCCATCGTCAAACACTTCCAGACCAAAACCAGAAACCGCCTCTAACCCTATGGTCTCCTCATCATTAGTCTTAACAGAAGAGACACTTCCTCCTCCTCCTTACGTTTTCAGCAACAACCTCAACATTCCTCTGCTCTTAATCTCTTCAACCTCTTTCAGCTTCTTGCAAATCTTCTTTCTCCATCTTGTGGCTTGATGAGTAACAACCTTGCTCGAAGAAGAAGACGTCAAGAACAAGTCTTCTGCTTCTTTTATAGCTGTGTCGGCTTGTCTAAGCCATGATTGGACTTTGTCTAGCCGCTTCATCTGTTGCTGCTCCTCGCAAACTTTGACCCTTTTCATCACGCTGTTCCCCAATATCTTTGAGTTCTTCGACTGCGATCTTTAGCTTCCTTACGTTATCGTTGAGCTTCCCAGTGGCATGCATCTAACGAAACTCTTGAAATCTTTTCCCATTTTCCAACTTTTTTTCAGAGGAGATCTTGAAAATGTGTGTGCTGCATATATTTATATGAATTGTACACATGTCTAAATAATTTAGTCCATTTAGACGTGCGTGTGAGTATTATTATTATCTGTATCCTTGTCGCTCTGTGAAAGTGATTAATACATGTTCTGATGAAAACTCTGCACTACTTCGCATATTAGCAATCAAATAACAATAAATATTTATGTATTATTATCTTATGAGTCGGATTTTGAAAGAAGACCCTCTTTTGTCAAAAAATTTCTTTTAAAATATGTATTATGTTGGTTGGTCAGTGGTCAGCCTTTGTGGTTAACATGTCAAGTCCGAAATCTTTGTTATCCTACATCTTACCAACAATTTATAACTTCAACGTATATATCCAGCCTAAGCCCGTATGAATATGTCAAAAATCGTGTGCTGCAACTTTTTAAGAGCACCTTTAACGATGAAATGTGTTAAAGGAGGTTCTAAGCATCATTTTATAATTTTAAGACAACTTTATTGTTTATAATTAAATTAAATCTTATTTTGAATAATTCAACCAATTATAATGAACATATGGCTAATATGAGATATTATTCGCGTCTCTCTCTTAAATTCTTTTATTTTTTAATTTTTTTTGAACTCCATGTAAAAACATTGTTGGAGTGCTCTAAGACGTCTTTGTCGGGATAAACATGAAAACTAATTCAAAGAAATCATCTCAATGTAAATTTTCGGGCAATATATTAATACTAAAAATGTTTTCTTTATTAACTTGAAATATTCCAAATCTATATAAAGATCCAAACTATCTCTTCAATTGAAGTGATATCTCACAAATAAATCATCTTTTCGAATATGCAAATTAGTGTTTATAGACACTATAATTTAGTTTTAGCAAGTATATCGAATTTGAAGCATGTTGATGTTCCAAATATGTCTCTTTATCACTTGATCACATGGTACCAATTAATATTGGAAATGTTTATAACAAAATATAGATGAATCAAGAATGAAACTAAACTAAGCTAAATTAAAAATTAAAATAATTTAGACTTCTCTAAAAAATCGTTTTAGTGATGACATAGAAAATTTGTTAGTTTCATTCGTTATATTAAACTTCAGTTGTATATATATTTACATTTAAAAAAATGCAGTCAACCGACATTGTTTTTATTTTTTCACATGCCATATTAAAATATTAATATCAAGATCTTGTTTTTCTCTTAGGTACTTATGAAAGTCTTCTTTTTATAAAGAAGATATTTCATATATATCGTATATTTCTCTGTTATTATACTTTCCTTTCTAGTTAACATATTCTGGTTGTATATAACGTACTCAGTATGTCAATAAGACTTATCCTTTCAACTCTTTATGGTATCAGAGCTTTCGATACCCTAATCTTTTTTTCTCTCTTTTCAAACCCAGCCGCCAGACGTGTTTTTCTTCCTCATCACGCAAACAAATCATGGCCTGCCACCAACCCTACCCTTCACGTGAAACCATACAGACACCAACTCAAACTCTCTTTAACGTTAGCACATCTAACGTTACAAAACTGACTTCCACAAACTATCTTATGTGGAGTCTCCAGGATCCACGCTCTCTTGGATGGCTATGATCTTTGCTGGACACTTAGATGGATCCACATCAATCCCGACTGAGGACTCTTACCACCAATGAAGTGATTACGTCAACCCTGCATTCGCATTTGGAAGAGACAAGATAGGCTTATCTTCAGCGCCCTTCTTGGGTGTATCTCCACTTCCATTCAGCCTGTGGTGTCGCGAGCCACAACCTCTGCCCAGATCTGGCGTACTCTTGCATGACACGTATGCAAACCGAGTCGAGCGCACATCAAGCAACTAAGGAATCAGATGAAGCTCTGGACTAAAGGAAACCGCTCTATGATGAGTATTTTCAGGGCTTCACTATGCGCATGGATCAGCTTGCGATTCTTGGAAAGCCTCTGAACTTGAAGATCAAATCGAGTTCATTCTCGAGGACTTCCAGATGAGTACAAACGATGTTGATCAAGTTGAGGGTCGCGACCACACCACCCTCTCTTACTGAGCTACATGAGCGTCTTCTAAATCATGAGATCAAGCTCCTCACCACTGCTCCTGCCTCACACCTTCCCTGTTTCTGCGAATGTTGCTTACAACAACAACAACACCAACGCTTCCCGCTCCAACAACAACAATCACCGCCAGCATCAACGCCACTCCAATACCTGGAGTGAAGTAATCAACGAACGCAGTTAAACCGCCCAGCCAGCCGATCAACCAAGGCCCTATCTTGGCAAGTGCCAAATCTGTAGCACTCCAAGGTCACAGTGCACGCCGGGTGTCCACAACTTCGAGAGTCTGCAACAGAATGCTTCGTCTCTGTTTTCGCAGGCTCCGACGATGCCTTGGCAACCAAGAGCCAATGCAGCCAATGTCTCTCCTTACTCAGCCAACAACTGCTCCTAGACAGTGGTGCCACGCATCATATTACCAATGATCTCAATAAATCTCTCCCTTCATCAGCCTTATCAAGGTGGATATGATGTTTAATTAGTGATGGCTCTCCCTCTTGCGATATCACACACTGGTTCCACTCTTTTATCTTCTCCATCTTGTTACTCTTACTCTGGATAAGATACTATGTGTTCCTGATATTCATAAGAACTTGATCTCAGTATATCGTTTATGTAATACTAATCAAGTTTCTGTTGAATTCTTCCCGGCTCATTTCCAGGTGAAGGATCTCAGCACGGGGGCGCCCTACTTCAAGGCAGAACAAGAATGAACTGTATGAATGGCCTATGAGTGCACAGCAAGCACATGCCTTCTCGTCCTCTTATAGAACCAAGACGTCAATGGCTTCCTGGCACTCGAGATTGGGTCATCCGTCCACACCGATTCTGCGAGTCTATTATCTCTAAGAATTCATTGCATGTTGCTTCTTCTTCGATTATTCAAAAACCAGTAGTTTGTTTCTGATTGTCACATCAATAAGAGTCATAAAATTCCTTTTCAAACGAGCAGTATTCAATCAACTCGACCTCTGCAATATGTCTTCTCGGACGTATGGACTTCGCCTTTACACTCTGTCGATAACAACAAATATTATGTTATCTTCGTGGATCATTACAGTCGATACACTTGGCTGTACTTATTGAAGAGAAGTCACAAGTTAAGAGGTTTTCATGCTTCAAACCGCTTGTTGAGAACCATTTTCAACAAAAGATTGCGACATTATAATCAGATAATGGTGGGCGAGTATATTGCTCTGCGATCTTATCTTCAAGAAAATGGAATCTCGCATCTCACCTCTCCGCCTCACACTCCGGAACACAATGGTCTGTCAGAACGTAAGCATCGACATATTGTTGAGACTGGCCTATCTTTGCTGTCTGCAGCTTCAATACCAAAGAAATACTGGTCCTATGCGTTTGCCACTGCGGTTTACTTGATAAATCGTCTGCCCACGGTTGTGCTATCGCATCAGTCTCCCTATCAGAAGCTTCATGTTCTCTTCCTAACTATGAGAAGTTGCGCATTCTTCGGCTGCAAATGCTATCCCTGGCTGAGGCCATACACTGCACACAAACTGCAGGACAGATCAATAGCATGTGTGTTTATGGGCTATTCTCTAACTCAAAGCGCTTATCTCTGCCTTGATGTTGCTAATGATCGCATGTACACTTCACGTCACGTGCAATTTGATGAGAATACGTTTCCATTCAAAACAGAGTCTTTGCACTCTGCATCTGGTGTATCTCAACCTGATGATGACATAGCCTCTGCCGTCCTGCGTCGACCACAACAGTTCATCTGGTTCAGCCTCCATCGCCCCCGAGCTCAGACCCTCACCTTCCTGCATCTCCATCACTGGCAGCGACTCCGACTCCTGCAACATCTCATTCACCTCTCAATTCCCAAGCGCAGGTATTGCCCTCTCTTAACTCTAATTCTTCTTCACATACTACTGCTTCTTCTTTTCCTGCTTCCTCAGACCCCACTGGTCAAGCTAATCTCCCGAATCACCCGATACACCCTGACCAACCTACCCTCACGCAAGGCCCACTGGCTCAACCATTACTCCTCTTCAGCTACCCACTATAACAGCAACTACCTCCACCTCCCAAAGACCCACTGGTCCATCTTCTCAACCTTCCTTCCCCTGCTACTATTACAGTACCACAACCACCTCAAAAACACCCATCAAATGAGAACTAGAGCTAAAAATCAGATCTCAAAACCGAATAAATAGTTCAGCCTCACTGCCGTACTTAATCAAACAATTGCTCCAGAACCAGCAACATTTCGCCAAGCAATGAAAGATGAGCTGTGGCGTGAATCAATGTCTGAAGAGATTACTGGTCAAATGAGAAAGACACATGGGAACTAGTACCGGCTTCTCCTACACAAAAGGTCATTGGCTGTCGCTGGGTCTATAAAAACAAGCTTCTCCCGAATGGCAAGCTTGGCAAGCGCAAATCGAGGCTGGTCGCCAAAGGCAATCATCAAGAGTATGGTCTGGACTATAAAGAAACATTCAGTCCCGTCATCAAAGCAGTCACCATTCGCCTTGTCCCTTGGTTTTGCGGTTAGTCATTCGTGGGTAGTGCGCCAACTAGACGTCAACCAAGCCTTCCTACAAGGAACTCTCAATGAAGAAGTGTTTATGGAGCAGCCACCAGGCTTTGTTGATGCAGATCGTCCTACGCATGTTTGTAAGCTCAAGAAAGCCATTTACGGTTTAAAACAAGCGCCTCGCGCTTGGTACATGGAACTCAAGAACTTTCTTCTTCGCTGTGGTTTCACAAACAGCTATGCGGATGCCTCTCTTTTCGTCTACAATCGCAAGACTCTTCTAGTCTATATCCTCGTCTATGTTGACGATATTTTGGTCACAGGTAACAACACTGATGTTGTTTCTAGTGTCATTGCTGCTCTTGGTCACAGGTTTTCTCTCAAAGATCAAGGAGATGTCAACTATTTTCTAGGCATTGAAGTCACAAGAACGGGTCAAGGCCTCCATCCTATGCAGCGGAAGTACATTCTCGATCTTCTAGCAAAAACCAATATGCTTCACGCTAAGACAGTAGCCACCCCGATGCAGACCACTCCTAAACTCACCTTACGGTCCGGGAATGCGATTCAGAATGTTACGGAATACCGAATGGTCGTTGGCAGTCTTCAATATCTAGCTTTCACTCGTCCTGATATCTCCTTCGCGGTCAATCGTCTCTCACAGTTTATGCATCAGCCTACAGACGATCACTGGCAAGCAGCGAAGAGAGTCCTCCGATATTTAGCTGACACTATCACACATGGTGTTCTTCTTCGTTCTACCAACACACTCAGTTTACATGCTTTCTCTGATGCAGATTGGGCCGGTGATATTGATGACTACATCTCTACAAATGCATATATTATATATCTGGGTAATCAGCCTATCTCCTGGTCTACGAAGAAGCAAACAGGAGTAGCACGTTCTTCCACCGAGGCTGAGTACAGAGCCATTGCCAATGCCGCGTCTGAGGTTCGATGGATTTGCAATCTCCTAACTGAACTTCACATATCTATCCCGAGAGCTCCTGTTATATACTGTGATAACATTGGTGCAACATACCTGAGCGCCAATCCTGTCTTTCACTCGCGTATGAAACATCTAGCACTTGACTATCATTACATCCGTGGCCAAGTGCAATCTGGTTCTCTTCGTGTCACTCACGTTTCTTCCAAAGATCAACTTGCTGACGCATTAACGAAGCCTTTACCTCGTCTCAGCTTCAATATGGCGTGTTCCAAGATTGGAGTTCGATCTCTCCCTCCATCTTGAGGGGGCATATAAAGAAGATATTTCATATATATCGTATATTCTCTGTTATTATAGCTTTCCTTTCTAGTTACATATTCTGGTTGTATATAAACGTACTCAGTATGTCAATAAGACTTATCCTTTCAACTCTTTACTTTTTTGTCCTTTAAATTTTTATCTTGAATCAGTTTCTTATCATTATTAATTTTCAATAACTACAAATCCGAATAAAATTGAATATCAAGAAAGGGAGCCTGATAAATTATTGGGCCGCACAGTTATAATATACAACTCCCATGATGGGCTTTATGTATATCAATCAATTCAGCGTTTAATTATATTTATCTTAGCTTCGTGCATTTGTCCGAACACATTCATGGCGCTTCGAACACTCTCTTCTCTTGTCCGCTCTGCTCCTCATTCACTCCGCTTCTTCTCTACTCTCCCACACGATCCACCACCACCAGAACTAGTAAACGAGATCTCCCGAGTTCTAAGCGACCACCGTAACCCCAAAGACGACCTCGAACACACCCTCACCCTCTACTCTCCCCAACTCTCCTCCAACCTAATCGAACAAGTCTTGAAACGCTGCAAAAACCTCGGCTTCCCCGCTCACAGGTTCTTCCTCTGGGCAAGAAAAGTCCCAAACTTCGAACCCAGCTCGGAAAGTTACCACATTTTGGTCGAGATTCTCGGCAGCAGCAAGCAATTCGCTTTGCTTTGGGACTTTTTAATCGAGGCAAGAGAGTATAACTACTTTGAGATTGGTCCTAAAGTGTTTTGGATTGTGTTTAGAGCTTATAGTAGAGCTAACTTACCTGGTGAAGCGATTCGAGCTTTTAATCGAATGGTTGAGTTTGGGATTAAGCCTAGTGTTGATGATCTTGACCAGCTTCTCCATTCGCTTTGCGATCGGAAACATGTAGGACACGCTCAGGAGGTTTTCGACAAGGCGAAACACGGGTTCGAAGCGAGGGCTAAGACGTTATAGCATTTTGGTGAGGGGATGGGCGAGGGTGCGAGACGCGTCGGTGCTGCACGCAAGGTGTTCGATGAAATGCTTGAGAGAAACTGCGAAGTCGACTTGCTTGCGTACAACGCTCTTTTGGACGCGTTGTGCAAGTCAGGCGATGTCGACGGAGCATATAAGATGTTTCAAGAAATGGGTAAGCTGGGGCTTGAACCGACGCTTATAGCTACGCGATTTTCATCCACGCGTACTGCGATGCGGATGATGTTCATTCGGCGTATAAGGTTCTTGATCGGATGAAGAGGTATGATCTTGTGCCCAATGTGTACACTTACAACCATGTTATAAAGACGCTTTGCAAGAAGGAGAAGGTTGATGATGCTTATTTAATGTTGGATGAGATGATTCAGAGAGGAGCTGATCCGGATACTTGGACTTACAACTCGATAATGGCGTACCACTGCGATCACTGCGAGGTGAACCGAGCGACGAACCTGATCTCTAGAATGGACAGAACAAAGTGTTTGCCGGATAGACACACTTACAACATGGTTCTCAAGTTGCTGATAAGGATAGGGAGTTCGACCGCGCCACGGAGATGTGGGAAGGGATGAGCAAGAGGAAGTTTTATCCGGGGGTTGCTACTTATACTGTGATGATCCATGCGTTGGTGAGGAAGAAAGGGAAGTTAGAGGAGGCTTGTAGGTACTTTGAGATGATGATTGATGATGGGATTCCACCGTATTCGACAACGGTTGAGATGTTGAGGAACAGGTTAGTTGGTTGGGGACAGATGGATGTTGTGGATGTTTTGGCTGGGAAGATGGAGAGGAGCAGTTGTTGTAAGGTTAGAGAAATGGCGGTTGAGATGAGAGGGAGGAGAAGGAGAGTGGGACGTAGAAGTGAAGGAAGCGAAGATGATGATGATTCTGAGCCTGAAAGGGAATATGAGAGAAACATATGAACAATAAAGAGTATAGAGTTATATGAATTCAAGTTCTGGATGGGCTCAACGAGTAGCTTGGATTTGTCAGTGATACAAGAGAAGAGCCTTTGAACCTATGGAAGAAACATGGAGAGGAACGTTCTCTAGAGACAAGAGACTCGATGAGGCTCATGTAACAATAGATATCTTCGAGAGTGGTGTTTTTGTCGCCAGTTTCTCCTTATTCGACCATCCTTGTACGGTTTCTTTTTGGATCATAATATTAAACACAAGTTGTTTTCGTAGCTCAGGTGAAAGCTCATGAGGATCTTTTCTTCACATTCAAGAGTATTATTAAGCTCACTGTATTTTTTTGAATAGGAAGTCTATAAATTAATATTTTATAAATTAATAAACGTTATAAATTAATATTTATATGCATATTTGACAAGTATAAACTTATCACTAAATTTTTATTTTATTTTTATAATAGTATTATCTTTTATTTTTTAAATATTTAATATATTTTGAGAAAATTTAGTAAAATTATATCTAAATCCACATTTAAATTCTATGAATCATATTTTATATATATCAAATGATATAAAAATCAATATAAATATTAGATTTAAAAAAATATTATATATATATATATACATTAAAATAAAAGAAAAATCTTTTAAGTAACTAAACCAATTTATCAAACCGAAATACACTTTAACCGAGATGAGTAACTCAAACCTTTTAACTAAGGAAGAAGGTTTGGGAAAAGATGTTTTCTCTTTTTAATTTTTTTTGCCGGAGAAGAGTTCGTTCCTCTGATGAAACAGAGTATTGTTGTGCCACCGACAAAACGAAGGAGTGAAGCTTTAGTAGATCGGGGTTATACACTTGCAAGCTCCGATCTGAAGTTAACCCATCAAATGATTGCATCTCCGGTGAAGCCACTATTCGTCTTAGTCTTAACCTTTTCTCTTCTCCTCGTCGTTATCATTCTATCTCCCTCGCCACACCTCCTGCAGATTCCACTAGTTCCTTCCGCTTCATCACTGTAAGTGTAATTCAGAATGTTGTCTTGTTGGCAGTTTCTTCAACTAAGATTTGTTTTTGTGTTGTCTGCTTCAGGGGTGGTTCTGTAATATGGAGTGTTAAGAGGACAATGGAATGGAGGCCTTGCAAGTGGTGGTTACAAGGACATCTCACTCGTATGCACGCACACTCTTTGTCTTTGTTTTGTTCAGTTGATAGGTTCTGATCTGATCTGTGTTTTTTTTTGTTGTTGTAATACTGCAGCTCTACCAGCTAAAACTAGTGGATACATCCGTGTTGATTGCTATGGCGGTCTGAATCAGATGAGACGCGATGTAAGTTTTCAGAAAACAAAAGACACTTTGTATTGTTTATGTCTTGGGAGATGAAATGGTTATGACAATGTGGTAATGATTGCAGCTGTGTGACGGAGTTGGAATTGCCCGTTTGTTGAATGCTACACTTGTTCTGCCCAAGTTTGAGGTCGCTGCGTATTGGAACGAGTCAAGGTTAGGGCTCATGTTAACAATTTTAATTGTGTTTTGTTGTTTTGATGTCGTTAGTGATGCTCTCCTGGTGCAGTGGATTTGCAGATGTGTTTGATGTAGACTACTTCATTCAAAAGATGAGTGTTTTATCGATGTGGTAAAGAGCTACCAAAAAGATATTGAATCAAAAGAACCATTCAGAGTAGATTGTAGCAAAAGGAAAGGTCAATTTGATTACATTGAGAGTGTTCTTCCGTTGTTGTTGGAACATCATTACATTTCTTTTACACCAGCAATGAGCCAACGCAGAGACAGGTGACTTTCTAAGTAAATCTATACTGTCTTTGTCTGAACATTTTCAAGTTTCTTACACTAATGTGTTTGTTTCCAGGTATCCCAAGTATGCAAAAGCCACTCTGTGTCAAGCTTGTTACTCAGCTTTACGCCTTACTAGTTCCTTGGAGAAGAAAGCTATTGAGCTTTTCAATGCTATTCCCAAACCTTTCTTGTCGCTTCACCTCAGATTTGAACCAGACATGGTAGCTTACAGCCAATGCGAATACACAAGCCTCTCTCCTTCATCTATCGCTGCCATTGAAGCTGCTCGTGTTGAAGAGAAGCCATGGACAGGAGAACTAGCTCAGATTTGGAGGAAGCGAGGCAAATGCCCTCTGACTCCTAATGAAACAGTTCTGATGCTACAGTCACTGAACATTCCAACAAACACAAATATATACTTAGCAGCTGGAGACGGTCTAATGGAGATGGAAAGTTTCACATCCGTTTACACAAACGTGTACACAAAGTCAGCTCTACTTAACCAAGAGGATTTCACCAGAATGCATGGAAACACAAAAGCTGCACTGGACTATCATGTGTCCATCAACAGTGACTGCGTATGTGGCTACTTACTTTGGAAACATGGATAAGATAGTTGCAGCTATGCGAACATACAAACAGATGCATAATACCTTGTTCCTGAGCAGAAAAGCATTTGCAGAACTCACTTCTCAGGGGCTTGAAGGCGCTGAGCTGAAGAATGCTCTTGGGAAGTTCATAAAAACGATTTTACAATTGGTAGAGGTTTTGCTTTGCCTGACTGCTTCTGTGAATTTGAGCTGTAATGCGATTATTTTTCTTACTTCATTCTTGAGTTGACCACAATGTTTGTAACAACAACACTTTTGTTCATGTACTATTGACTTTGAGAAACGTTCCTGTTTGCAAATACAAAAACAATAGTATACATCCTGAGATCAGTTTCTTGTCTTCATTCAGCAGCGGAAATAGCTGAAACACCATAAACGATGATCGTTAGCGCATGCTTGATGCACTGATCAGCGCTCTGCAAATCAGATTCTATAATTCTTCAAGTTCTTTTGGTGTCTGTGTTTTTAGCCAATAAATGTAACATACTTGAAGCCTCAGAGACCACTGCTTGAGGAAAGTGTCGCTCTAAAACGAGTGAATACCTAGTAGCTACTTCAAGACCCTTTTCGTCCAGATTGCAGAAGACTGAGTTCTTCCATTGCTTTGGAGTTCCCAACCACACAAAAACCATGTAATATAGCAGCAACTGAAACAGGATCAGGAGAGAAACCTTTCTTCACCATTCTATCCTGAAACCTGCAAGCAGTCTTCACCATTCCGTGTACACAGAGAGAAACGATGACAGAATTGTAAGCAGCAGCATGGTCAAGACCACCCATCTGATTTTCAATTTATAGAAGAACTCAAAAAACAGAGAACTCCCTCATTAGACCCCATTGGTTCAGAAACAATTTCTCACATTTTTCTTCACAAATCCATCAAGTAGACAGTTGAAGGTAACTTCATTAGGCACACACTTGTTTCTCAGCATTAGCTCCCAATAGTAAACTGCTTTCCCAAGGGTACTACCATCTTTAGCAAAACTTTTTATGAGTGTTGTGTAGGTAACAACGTTAGGCACAAGACCACAAGATTGCATCTCTATGAAAGTGTCTTCAGCCTCTTTTGAAATCCCCTTGGCAACAAAATCCATTAACAAGGGATGAGTAAGTCACCACGTTTGGCTTACATTTAGTCTTACCCATGTCTCGGAAAATCTTTATGGCAGTAGTCATATCTTGTTGCTTCACATATCCATCGATGATTGTGGAATAAGTGAACTCATCAGGTACAAGATTTTCTTCAGCCATCCTATTCATACACATCAATGCTTCATTCAACATTCCGGATCTGCAAAACCCTTTATCAAAGCGTTGTGGTGCACGACATCAACCTTCACACCCTTTTCAATCGAGAGAGATGATACCTTCTTTGCTTCCTCAAAATCACCACTTCTTATGAATCCATCTATGAGGGTAGCATACACATAAGCATCTGGTGAAATATTCCGGTCTAGCATCTCCAAGAAGAGGAGTTTGGCAGATGAAAACCCACCTCTCTTGCACAAACCACTCATCAGCATATTGTAGATGGCAGCATCCGGTGAAACTCCTCTCTCTATCATTTTAGCTTTCATCTTAACTGCATCATCCATATGACCTGAAGCAACAAGACCATGGATAAGAATTCCATATGTAACAATATCTGGTTTGCAACCTCTCTCAGCCATCTGCAGAAGCAACTTAGAAGCAATATCATACTCTTTGATTTTGCAATAGGCTTGAATCAACGGGGCATATGTTCGATTGTTCAGAATCAACCCTTTCTTCTGCTGCTTCATCCAAAACCCCTAACAGCATCTTCCACTCTACCTTCTTTACATAAACGATTGATCAAAATGTTATACGTTGCTATATCAGGCTTGCAACCATTAGCTACTATCCATCTTATACTCTCAGCTACCTCAACTTTCGAACCATGCCTATACTTAGCATCCATAATATTGTTCAGGAACCAAACACTAACCACTAAACCCCTCTCTTTCACTTCCTTCAAAAGCCGATCACACGCCACGAAATCCCCCTTTCTTACAAAACCCATTAATCATCGCCCCAAAAGTCTCCAAAGTCGGCATAAACCCCTTCGACTTCAACTCCTTGAAAACCAAACTCGCCTTCTCAACCTCACCCATCTTGCAGTACCCACCAATGATCGTATTGTAAAACACGATATTCGGAACACAACCTTTCCCCCATCTCTCCTCAATCACCTTCCTACCTTCTTCCACCTTCCCTTCACTACACAAACCTTTAACCAATATACAAGTACTGTAATTATCACCTCTCTCACGCATTTCATCATACACCTTCCGTGCATCTCCAAGTCTCTTCCTTTTCACAAACAAACTCAACAACGAGTTACAAGCAACAACATCAGGCACAGTCCCATACACTTGAACAACATACTCATAAACCTCTAAAGCTTTCTCCAAACGCCCTGACTCAGCGTAAGCGTAAAGAACATAGCTCAAGGCTTCGTGTGTAACCTTCACGTTTTGACCCAACACACGTTCGATCTCGTCAAAGACTCTGTGTCTCGCTAATAGCTTTAGGAACGAAGAACAAGCAGACCCATTTGAAAAGAGCTCGTCTTTTCGATGATTCGATAGCCAATCGAAGAGCTTGACCCTGTTTCGACGTCGTCGTGGATTCGATCGAAGAGGTGAGGAGAGATGTGGATGAGGTCGGAGGTGAGGAGGTTGGGCCAGTTTGGGTTGGTTTTGAGGAGGTGTACGGTGTCGTTTACTTGTTTTTGAGGTTGGGAGTGATGATCGGAGAGTGAGATGGAGGAGGAGTGGTGAGGGGTTTGATGCGAGAGAGAAGGGTTTTAGACATTTGATTTTGTGAAATGTCTAATGGTTTAATTTGTCAACGTCGTTTGATTCTCATTAAGGGGGAGAGTGATCCGAGTATTATTAATTTCACACAGGTCCTCATATTGTAGTTCTTTGTTAATATCTGACTAACTTTAGATTTGTCTCAGATTAAACCTTTTTTTGTCAACCAATTTTCATTAAATTTAAAGTCCAGAGGCTTTCAAATTAACCTACAATCAAAAACTTTTGCCTTTGTATATTTGATTTTTTCGGGGTAATTTCTTTTTGGATATTTTCTTTTTCGAAAAAACTTCCGGATTGTATAAGAGTTAAAACCAATATAAGATTATTGATTTTAATTTTTAGAAAATTAGTGAACGTCTAGTCAAATCATTGGATCAAGGGATTTCCATAAATAATATATTCATTTGTATATATAATTTAGAGACTAAATAAAAAAATTTGGTATTTGATATCTAGATTTTAGTCTTGGATGTTTTTAAACCATTTGTTCATATTCAAGACCGGTTTAGATTATACACAAAACATCACTTGATCTGTTCGAATATTTTTACATGATCTGTTCGAATAGTTTTGCATGTTGAATCAACTGTGATTTCAGTTTTTTTTTAATTGGATTCGATTTAGATATCGAGTTCAGCTACAAACGAACATCCCTATTTTTTGGTTTTAACTTGCTTTTACCACCCGGAAGTTTCTTCTTTGAGGGAGAAATATAATAGAGAAGACTGCTGATAAGAAAGTAAGTCTCAAACTTTGGGGTAAACTTATATTAAAAGAAATTAGCTTCTGATTATACTGTTTATGAAGTGGTCTAAACCACAAAATGACCAAGCTGATATAACAAGACAACAAGGATGATAACACACACAAGGGTTTGCAGAGACCATCTCCAAAAGGCTTCAATCCTTGGACGTTATAACAAGTAACCCCAACGCACCTATGAGAATATACTGCAACAACAAAAGAAGAGAAAATACAAAATGTAAAAAAACTAAAAGTTTCATTTTGGATTTGGATCAAAGAGTGAGAATGTATTATTATTATTTACCTTGATGATAGGCTTTTCAGTCATGATTATAGTCACCCATCCAACATAAGGCAAGAACCTGAAAGGAGACAAAAACTGCAAGTTAAGACAGAGAGCTATACATACTTTGTGTAAGAGCTTTAGTGACTAGAAGTAAGTTAAATTACCCGATGGCACGACCCATAATATGATGTCGATGAAGCCACTGCTGACCTTCAGCATAGAGAAGTCTGTCATCTCCATAGTTATTGTCACCTGTGCAAAACAATAAAAAGGTGAAAAAGTGAATGTTGTTTGAAGAATAAACACTAAGAAACCAATAAATACAGTAGTACCTTTTGTCAAAACATCGACTTCTCCTGTATTGTCCCTTTCGTGAACCTATAAGGTGATCAACCCCAAGAATGAGAATCAGCTCGGTGTTACTAGCTTAGCAGCCATAGAAGATAATGAAAGATTACCTTAATAACACGATGAACAATTGGAATATCACGACCCTGAGAGAGGAGCATCATGAAACAATTAGTACTAAGATCAGTGAATGAGACAACAACAAAACAATATAGTGGTTAGTGAAACTTACATCAACATTGAAAACAACAATCTCGCCAGCTCGAATCGGGTCCTTACTCATGTGCAAGAACAATATATCCCCTACAAGTTTTGTATACCACATTCATTTCACTATGAGCATAACGCATAGTAATACAAAATGGTAAAAGCCATGTCAACATTGTACCCTCTTGAAACCAGGTTCCATGCTTCCAGAGAGGACAACAACCACAGGAGATTCACTTCCAGTGACACACATCAAGCTTTCCATATGATCAAAGCTGACGTCACAATCATCCTACCAAACAACAACAACATATACTATAAGCTAACTTTTTCAAAGAAGTAAACTTTACCCTGAAGATGTAATCAAGCCGATAACTTTTTGCAAGAAAACGAATCTTATGAAACACCATTGACTTAATCAGTTCTAATAACCAAAAGGGTACTCTAATTTAAGGGTAAAGGATTCAACTTTGGAGCTAACCAAGAGGGAACGAAGAGACTAACCAAGGCTAATGGCTTGAGTGAGAAGCTGACGGATCTGTATAGATTTGATTGAATCTATGGTTTCTCCGATATAACCCATCTTTCACCTTCGGTTTTCTGAGATCGCAGAGACGGAACACAACGTTGTTTTCTAGCGAAGAAGAAGAGGAGAAGAGTCAAAAGCTTTTAAGGCTAGATTTCTTACCAAAATCGGAGAATCCGGTTTTAAAAATTAGATCCGGTTCAAATTTCAAGAGAGGAGTCTACGTTTTCAGTGACGTGGTTTTTAATACGTGGCTGGCTACTTGTTGATGACGTGGCTAGCTACATGTTGATGACGTGGCTGGCAAAGTGATCCTTAACTCGGAAACTACCACATCCCAAAAGGAAATAAATTTAAACGAAACTTTACAACATACTCCCTCTATTTCAATAAAATAAGCTGTATGTCTTAAATTTTTTAGATATATTAAAAAGATATATAATTTTTTGATTACCGATACATTATATTTTATAATTAACTATCTTTACATTAACATTTTTTGTCGTTCTTTACAATAACATTTAATTAATAGAAACCCAATCAATTTTAAAAAACAATATAATTTATTAATAAATTAATGCATCAAAAATATAAAAAATATAATTTTTTAAAAATAACTTTTTTTAAAAAAAACATGGATGTTTTGAACAAAAAAAGAATATAATTATAACATTAGATGAAAATACAAAACTTAACAAACTATTACGAGGTGTTCAAAATTCTTTTTCAATTATAAAATACACATATATATATATATATATATATATTATATATATATTATTTTTAGTTATTTCAGACTTCAGACTAGTCTTTAAAAGAATGGTATAACTTAAAGATGAATTTTCTCTCTGGATAATTAAATGAACCATAAAATAAACACATATCAGCGTGACCATAAAGTAAAATATATTGAGATACATTTCTGAATTTTTTAGCAGGTCAAAGTCTATCTACCACTAGACCATCACTTGTGATTTATTGATTATATTTTGCCTACTTAACTTTTTAAATTATTTTAGTTTATTATAGTTATTGTTAAAAAAAGAACAAACAGAGTATTAAATTAGCTTACTTGTGTTATAATCTTTGAAAGATTTTAGATTAAAAACTAACGTCGACATTTTTCAGATTTATGAAGGATTTTTTGTATGAGATGTTGCAACCGGTATGCAATATTTGGTCGGTTTCGCTACCGGATTTTGGATGATTTTTAACCTTGGACATTATCATGATTTTATAGAATAGCTGAAAGATACTTGACCATGTTGGTCGTCAGCTACATCCGTGCCTTGGTCGGTCTGATTCATGTAAAATCTAAGAATGCATCTTTGATTTGTGATCCTACTTTGCTACAAAAGAAACTATATATATGAAAAATGTTTTCCTACAGGTTTTTCATACACATGTATAGTTACAACAACCTTGAACAACCAACACATATGTAATTACTTCTCGAATCATCAAATGTAAAACCTTTTCTGGTGATGGTGTTTGTATCAAATATGGAAAAAAAATCTTTGGGATCTTGTGAAATGCATGATCTTTTACAAGGTGCTAATTGACATCTCTGAATGGCACGCTCTCTACGGTATGTTCTCTTAGAAGCTTAGTATATCCAGCAAAGAATCTGCAGTGAAGTTTTAATCATTGACTGGTTAGGTTTAAGTTTTGTCTATGCAGATGGAAAACCTAGTCCTTGAATGAAGTGTTAGAGGTGCGTTTATGAAGAATGATTCACTGAGTCTTTGGTGAACTATACCCCGCCAACAAGAATGGCTAGAGATGTAATCCTGAAGACGTGTTGATAACACTTGTGTCTTGATTTCTTGTGTTTCACGTCATAGCCCGTGGGATATACTGGGGTTCACGTATCCATACTGCGGCGGAGAAGAAGGACAAACCCTAGGAAGAAACCGCTAAGAATCCTCCACAATGAGCAGAATTGTCTACACGTGGTAAGAACCCGACGCTTAGGTTCAGTGCAATGATCAGGATCAATGTCATAAGTGATTACACTGCAAAAAAATATTAAGATCAGCTTCAATAATGTGACCATAAGGTTGAAGATAATGAACTTTTTAACCTTATTTTCATAAATTGACCAGTTTGTGATCAGCTCTGAGAGCATTGCACCGAGTAACCCGAACAAGGCGCCGGATGCTCCTACTGATACTCTTTCTCCTCGTGAATCTGTCAAGCAAGACATAATGCTTCCACCAAGCCCGAGATCACATACAAAGCTCCAATTCTCACTGTAGTTTCAGCAAAAAAAGTAAATTCAAATCCTTGACAATGAAAAAACATAAAGGGTTTAAACATACGCGTTTTAGACATAGGCAATAAAACATTGACTTGACTCCCAAATTTTTGAACGATAATTTACACAAAATATAAATTCTTAAATATAATATTGGTTGGCCTCTTTGTCGTTAACGCTAAACATTGTAAATAGTCTTTCCCAACGAGAACTGACTCCAGCATATTTTTATTATCAATAAAATATTATTCATTCTCAATCTCATGACCATCGTGGCCTTAAGGATTCTTACAAAATTCGTAATTCTTGTCAAGGCGTCATTCCGATACAGAGGAGGCTGAGCATGTTAGCCAGAAGTGAAGGAGCCCACCATGAAGCCATATGCAAGAGATGAGACGCCACTTCTCACCTTCCTACCACAAGTCTACCTCTCAAGAGCTCCAAGTCTCTCAACCTAAACCCAACAAACAAAGATACATCCTTATGTCATATAGCAAGTGTAACATAACTCTTGTCCTAATTATTCATGTCCTTACGTAGGGCAATAGAAGGACCAAGATAGCATATCTCCTCTTTATAGCGTTGAAACGATAGCCTTCCAAACACATCAAACAAGAGACAGTATCTGATCTCGAGGGCAATCGTTCACAGTACATGTGTGAGCGTAATGTCGATGAAGTTGGCTGCAAGATGAGACGCACGAGCCTATGCGTACCATGGCACGGACAGCTGCGAGGCAGCTGTCGTCGAGATGGTGTGGTAATGCGTCGGTAATGGTGGTGTTCCGTTTTCTATGTCTGGTGACTCGGCGATCTCTTCCCCATTGTGGAAAGAGCTGTAACGCGCGTTTGCTCGTTGGCTTTTTGTTGAGTTTTGAGATTAGATTTATTTCCGGAAATTTAGGGGAGATGTGTAGCATGAGAGGAAGTTTCGGACAAACTGTGGCCAACGTCACGTTTCACTTTTCGTCGTCTATTAGATGACTGCTTTCTGTTGGTAGTTTTGTTTAAGCTAACAAACGATTCCAAACACACCAAACTTGGAGAAGGATAACTAACCAACTGAGTGACACTGGATATTTAATTATCTCATATTCTCCTCACATAATTAACTGAGAAGTCCTTTAGTGATTCTATTTATGTGTCGCTCATAGGAAGAACTTTCCAAGTAGTTGTTTATAACTGATCAGTCGGATGATTTATATTTAACTTATCTAATTAAAATTTTAAAAGGAAATTAATCACATATAATACTTAATCTATCTATGTTTTCAAACAAACAATTTAACATCTTAAATATAGCATATATTACCATATTTATTATACGTAATAAATGAATATCACTAGAATATTATAGTAGATTGATTAAATTATTACAATATAAATACATTATGATATTACAAAAGTTTATAAATGTTTTTATATTATTTATATTGGTACTATAGTATTATTAGAGAAAAGAAAGAAAAGCTATAATTTACGCTTAGTTGGTTTATTTTATTTTTTTACTAAAATGTGTTGAACTAATAGTTTTATGTGGGTTTTAACTGTTTAAGTTTATAATTGATTAAAAAAGTAGTAAACATTACCGCATTCGTAGAATTGTTAAAGTCAAAGATTAAAAATTAATTGTACACTATGAATTTAAGGAAATTATTATTTAAAAGTTAATGAGATGTGTATTTTGCGATATTGATTTAACTTTTAATGCGTGAATATAATAAAAGTAAGAAATTTTTTTATACAGAATAAAAATTTTATTTTGATTTAACATTCTCGGTAGTATATTAATTGGAAAGGTCACTTAATAATTTCTTCTACGTGTCCTTATAGGAGAACTCTCCACATAATTGTATTATATATTAATGTTGAATAATTATACATATAAATACATATTGATACACATAAAAAAATTATAATAAGCATTCTTTATATATTATGTTGTTACGTGAATACAAAAAAATCTGTTAAATTTCAGGGGGAAGATAGGGATAATACTAATGTAATATTCTTTAAAACACCTCAATAATATTTTAACACATAATACTCACTCATCTCGCCTTATATATTACATTTTCTAAAAATATGGTCAAATGAATGCAAAACCAGTAAAACACAAATATATATAATTTAAAAAAAACACTTCTTAGTCGTTATGATGTGAGATATCACAGATGATTTATCACTTTCTAATGATTAAAATAATTTTACTTATATTTTTATAAACAGATAAAATTTATATGGTAAATTCATTTAAAATTATAATCTCCTTGAATATTAATTGAGAGAATCACAATTTTAGTGATTTTCGTGATTATGTGATCGCTCATAGAAAACTCCCAATTAATTTGTTAATTATTGATTATTTGATGATTTTTTTATTTTATTAAAAAAAAAAAAAAAAAAAAAAAATATTAAAAAATTTAAAAGGAATTAATCACAGATTACTTAAATTCTAATCTATATTATTCAAGCAAACTCAATTACAACATATTTAAATATAAGAAACAATTAACATAATTTATTTATAAAATAAAATGAAAAATCATTGATTACATTATATAACATTGATAAGATATATCTAAATTTATACAATACACAATATGATCACTTACATAAAAATGTATAAAAACGTTTAATTTATATTTATATTAGTATGTGAATCACAAATAGAAAGAAAAAGAAAGAAATACATTAAATAAAAAAACACAAAGAAAAATAATAAAATATGATTGTTGTGTGTTTTGTTCTATTAATTCTTATGATTAGTTTTATTGTTTGTCAATTAATGCGTATTATTTTTTCTGTTACACAATGGAACTAATTAGTTTTATGTGGTTTAAACGTTTAAGAAAATTAGTAAAAGAAAATCAAGTAAAAAATTACCGCATCTACGATTATTAAAGTCAAAGATGAAAAAATATAATTGCACATTGGAAGTAAGAAAATATCATCTAAAAATAGTGAGATGTTATTTTTGCGATATAATAAACTTTTTAAAACGCTTAAAAGAATAAAAAAATACCAAATTTTATACAAATTAATAGAAACATTTTATTTTGAGTTAACATTGGATCTAACATCCTCCGGTATATTAATGAGAAGTCACTTTAGT